>CAWUCQ010000097.1:0-2500 GCA_963920725.1 Rhamphomyia laevipes
CTTGAATTAACAGGTTACCACTAGCATCAGGCTTCGCTATTCTGAAAAGAACGCTACATACTTCCCGCTGATATCGCCTGCGAATTCAAGGTCACCCGTCATAAAACATTATTGAAATATTGAAAAATGAATGAAAAATATTAAAATTCTTTAAAAAAATTAAAAAAAAAATTAAATCAAATTAAAAGTTATCATGCAAAAGGCAATCGTCACGAAAAACAAATAAAAATAAAATTAAGGCATACATCCATACACAGCATACATACAATTAGAAATACGAAGCTAAATAGCAACGAGCAAAACAACACACATAAAGGCTGGCATTTATATATTATTGTACAGTAATTTTTTCAAAGTGACTTTGCTACAGTTAAAATCGAAGTGGTTTGCAACGACATTAACTTTACGTAGCATTCTTGTGTACGGTTCGTTATTTCCGTAGTCTGTACGATGGTTATTGACACGGAAAAAGCGGGATAGATCTTAGAGAGTGCGCATTTATGTTTATAAAGATCTTATCTAAAAATGCAGGGCACTCGATTATTCCCGAAAGGATCTGTTGCACAAACAAAATGTCAGCTACCTCACGACGTTTTTCGAGGGATTGCATGTCAATGAGCTTCAGACGATCCTGATATGGGGGTAAGTTGAAGTTGTCTACCCATGGTAGACCCCGTAAAGCAAACCGAACAAATCTGCGTTGAACTGTTTCAATTCGGTTAATATGGACCGCGTGGTACGGTGACCATACCTGACTCGCATATTCAAGCAGAGGTCTAACTAAGGTCGTGTAAAGTGATTTTGTAACATATGGGTCCGAGAATTCCTTAGACCACCGCTTTACAAAACCTAGCGTTGAGTTAGCCCTGTTTACAATTCTGTCGTAATGGGATCTGAAATTAAGCTCATTGTCGCAGACGACACCTAAATCCCGAATGGACGTTACACGACAAACGACTTCATTATTAATGAAGTAATCTCGAGGTGGAGACCGAGAACGTTTTCGCGAGTATGTGATAGACTGACATTTACTAACGTTAAGTTCTAAGTGGTTTTTCGCACACCAAGTAGCAAATTTTTTTTACGTCACTTTGAAGTTTATTATAATCGAGAGTTGATGAAATTACCTTAAATAATTTCATGTCATCGGCATATATCGAGACATCCGAATCAACTATTACAAATTCCACGTCGTTAATAGACAGCACAAAAATCAAAGGGCCTAGATGGCTGCCCTGCGGTACACCGGATTTTGCAGTAAAAGGATCGGAAGTAGTGGATCTAAATAAGACACGATATTGACGATCATTTAGATATGATTCCAGCCAAAGAATAAACCCTGGATGAAAACCGAGTGCCTTAAGCTTGAACGATATTAGTTTATGCGATATTTTATCAAAAGCTTTGGAGAAATCGGTGCAGATTACATCTACTTCTTTTCCCTTTTCAATATTAATTAAAGTTTTAGAAACAAAATCAGTTAAATTGGTAGTTGTAGATCTTCCTTTAAGAAACCCGTGCTGTTTAGGTGAGAACAACGGTTTGCAATGAAAGTATAAAGAATCGTACACAATACTTTCAAAGAGTTTTGGGATGCTGGAAAGCTTCGCAATGGGCCTGTAATTCAATATATCAGCTTTACAACCCTTTTTATGAATTGGAATAATAAAGGATTTCTTCCACAGGGTGGGAAAAATACCTTCAGAAAGTGATAATTGAAAAATAGATGTTAACGGGCGCGCTAAGGTGTCACAGCATTTTTTTAAAACTATTGGTGGCAGACCGTCGGGGCCGGAAGAGTAATCATCTTTAAGATTATGGATCTTGCTAACTACGTCATTTAAATTTATGTGTACATGACCGATACTAGTTTGTTGGCCATTATTTAAATATGAAAAATAGTGTTCATCAGGATGAAAGTTACTATCGTTAAAAGCCCGACTAAAGAAATTGGCAAACATATTAGTTATTACTTTAGATTCATTAGAGGAGTTGTCTAAGTACTTCAAAGTACATGGATAACCATCTGATTTCTTTTTTGTATTGACAAACTGCCAGAATTTTTTAGGATTTGATAGAATCTCAGTTTGCATTTTATTTAAATATTCATCGTAAAGTAATTGTGATAAATCAGAAAATTCTACATATGTACAAATATACTCGTTATAATCGGCGTTCGTTTCCGACTTTAAAAATTTTTGCCATAACTTATTTCTGCGATTACGCAGTGTACGTAGTTCCTTGTTATACCATGGTGGAGATGGTGACCCACTGTGCCCCGGTGAGACTGGAACAGACAAAACGAAGCATTCGAAAAGAGTCGTATAAAAGTTGGCAGTTAAAATATCAATATTATTATTAGAATTGGCTAAAATTTCATCAAAGTTAATATTACTGAGTAAATTATTTAGTAAATCAAAATCTGCTTTACGAAAATTAAAAGAATAAGTTGTTTCTGAATCTACGTTAATGATACCATTCTCATAAGAAAAATTTAATG
>CAWUCQ010000098.1:0-2500 GCA_963920725.1 Rhamphomyia laevipes
ATTGAGGGTCACCTGAAAGCTGTGTGCCCTAACGAAGAGTCCTGCCGTAATTGCAGGACGCTGGGTAAGCCCAGTAACCATTCGGTTACGTCAGTGGCAAATTGCCCAGTGTACGCTAGGGCATGCGGGCGGAAGGTGCTCTCTGGATGAATGAGGCACTATTAACTGTCCTACAGCTTAACTGTCAGGGCAGTTACGGTGTCATGTGTGACTTTGGGGAATGTATGAGAAGTATGAGTGTAGGTGTTGCCTTGGTGCAGGAACCGTATGTTGCGGATGGATGCGTCAGGGGTTTGCCTGCCAGCATGAGAGCTTTTGTGAATACAAGTGGGGGTTCAGCGGTGATTGTGGACAATGTCGATATGGATGTGATGCTCGTCGGTGAGCATACGAATGAGTGGGGTGTCTGTGTGTGTATTAAAGGTGTGTTTGGCACAATTTATGTTGTGTCTGTTTATTGTAAGTTTGGTGAGGAAATTGGGCCGTACATTGAGTACATGGAAAGTCTCGTACGGGGACTTAGGAATGAATGTGTTTTAATCGGGCTTGACGCCAACGCGTCCTCACCCTTGTGGTTTAGTAAGGGTGTCGAACGGGGTGGCGCCAACATCCTACGTGGTAGGGAGCTCGAGGAATGGATTGTAGGATCACGAATGAATGTGCTCAACGAGCCCTCCGAATGGTATACATTCAGCGGTGCTCGTGGACAGAGCGATATAGATCTGACTATTGTGAATGGTATGTGTGATCGTTTTGAGTTTGAGTGGAAGATCCTACCTGATTGTGGATTGAGTGATCATAACGTGATACAGGTGGTGTGCAAGACTGATAGTAGTACTAGTGTGAGAGGTCGGAGTGGTGTTCGCTGGTTGACCAAAGGGGTCGACTGGAGTGCGTATGTGGACTACCTCGGTGGTCTCGAATGTATGAAAAGTGATGATGAATTTAGAGCATTGACATTGGATGAGAAGGTTCGTTTTGTGTATGATTGTGTGAAGGACGCGAATGAAGTCAAGCTCAAGAGAGTGGTGAGGGAACGCCCCAAGCGCGTGAAGTGGTTCACGGATGAGCTTCGTGTTAAGAAGCGGTCTGTGAATCGCTTGCGTCAGGCGTTCCAGAATGATCGCAGAATGGGTGCTGATGATGATGAAAGTAGAAGATTGTATAGGAATGAAAGGAATGAGTATAGAAGTATGATGAGGAGTGTGAAAGAAAGTGATTGGAGGCAGTTTGTTACTGACCATGGGAATAACAACCCGTGGGGAGATGTATACAAACTGTGCAAAAGAAAGGGCAGGGTGAATGATATTTGCAGCTTGAAAGTTGGGGATGTTTGGACGAAGAGTTGGAATGAAAGTGTGAACGTGCTCATGAATGAGTTTTTCCCTGGTGCTGTACCGAGTGGTAGTACTCCGGTGCGACCACCGCCTCCTCCGCCTCCCCCCCTTCAATGGGATGAGGTGAATGATGCGGTGTTTGAGAGCGCCTTGAGGAAAGCACCAGGGTTGGATGGAATAAATGGGGAGATTATGAGAGCTGTATGGAAAGGAATGAATGCCAAACTCTTCATGATGTATGAACAATGTATGAATGAAGGCCGTTTTCCAAAGGAATGGAAAGTAGGGGATGTGGTTGTGCTTCTGAAGTCTACGGACAAGGTGAAGCACGATCCGCACTCCTATAGGCCGATTTGTTTGTTGTCTGAGATGGGTAAAGTGCTAGAGCGTGTGATGGTGAAAAGAATGAATGAAAAGAGAGTGAATGTCAATGCGGCTCAGTATGGATTTACTAAAGGTAAGTCTACTGAGGACGCATTGCTGAAAATGAAAGAGATTGTTAGCATGAGTGATAAGAAGTATGTGCTGGGTCTGTTTGTGGACTTTAAGGGTGCGTTTGATAACATTGTGTGGAGTCGGGTGATTGAGAAGCTGAATGAGATTGGGTGTGAGGAGCTCTCCATATGGGAGAGCTACTTTAGTGAAAGGAGTGCGTGTGTGAATGGGAACAGTGAGTGCGTGTGGAAGACCGTCCAGAGGGGAACGCCCCAAGGGTCCATTTGTGGACCCTCGGTGTGGAACCTGATGATGGACGATCTCCTGCACGCACTTGCTCGGTGTGGATGTAAGGTGATTGCGTATGCCGATGACTTGCTTTTGCTGGTTGAAGGCATGAGCAGGTCGGAGGTGGAGAGATTGGGAACCTTGTTCATGACCGAGGTCGTGAACTGGGGGATGCGTGTGTGTGTGAGTGTCTCGAAAGAGAAAACTGTGTGTATGCTGCTGAAAGGTAGGCTGAGCGCGACTCGGCCACCTATTGTAAGAGTGAATGGTGTTGGTATGAAGTATGTGAAGGTTGTGAGGTACTTGGGCCTGAATATCGGTGAGCGAATGAGTTTCACACCGCATCTGGCAGCGCTTCATAAGAAGACTGCTGGGGCGGTGGGTTGTATGAAAAGAGTGCTGCGTAAGGATTGGGGATTGAATGATAGAACAGTGAGGAT
>CAWUCQ010000098.1:12500-15000 GCA_963920725.1 Rhamphomyia laevipes
AGTGGTGGGTTGTTGAAGAAGGAGGTGGATGAGGTGGCCGCGATGAGGGCCATTACGAATGCCCTCCAAAGGAAGTTGGTGGAGTGCGGCCTGTCGGCAGCCCAAATGGCTGAGGTGTTGGAGATAACCGGGGGTTATGCCGACGTTTTGACGCGCCTCATGGTGGGCGGGAAGCTTCCGGTCCAAGGACCCGTGCGTTCCCGACCGGTTGAGAGGAAGGTGGTTAAGCCGCAGTCGCAGCCGGTGGGGCCTGGGGGGCGAACCCGCAGCCGCAGCAAGAAGAATATAACATATGCGGTGATCGTAAAGGGAGGTGCTGGGGTTGAGCCGGTTGCGGTTCAGCAACAGCTGGTGAAGGACGTCAGTGGGAAGGTGGATGTCCGGGTGAAGGACATTCGCCCGGTATCGACTGGCGTCCGTATAGTGACGTGTTCCTCGGCAGAGGTCGAAAAAATTAAAAAGAGTGTGGCTATTAAAGAGGCTGGCCTTACTGTCGAGGACCCGTTGGTGATGGCCCCCCGGGTTATGCTTATGGATGTGCCCCAGGAGATAACGGCGGAGGATCTGATGCGGCAGATCTATGAAAAGAATGTTGGAGAGGAGATGATGCCTTATGCGGCTTACGAGAGAACGGTGAGGTTGGTCAGCAGACCCAGCAGTGCTGAGTCAACTGGCCACGTGGTGTTGGAGGTTCCTGAGCGGCTGGCGGAAGCATGGCATCGTCAGCGGCGTCTGTTCGTGCGCTGGCAATCATACCGGGTGCGTGTGATGGAGAACCAGCTTGGGTGCTACAGGTGTTATGCCATAGGCCACAGGGCGTATGAGTGCAAGGTCGTGAGGCCGGTATGTAGAAAGTGTGGTATTGAGGGTCACCTGAAAGCTGTGTGCCCTAACGAAGAGTCCTGCCGTAATTGCAGGACGCTGGGTAAGCCCAGTAACCATTCGGTTACGTCAGTGGCAAATTGCCCAGTGTACGCTAGGGCATGCGGGCGGAAGGTGCTCTCTGGATGAATGAGGCACTATTAACTGTCCTACAGCTTAACTGTCAGGGCAGTTACGGTGTCATGTGTGACTTCGGGGAATGTATGAGAAGTATGAGTGTAGGTGTTGCCTTGGTGCAGGAACCGTATGTTGCGGATGGATGCGTCAGGGGTTTGCCTGCCAGCATGAGAGCTTTTGTGAATACAAGTGGGGGTTCAGCGGTGATTGTGGACAATGTCGATATGGATGTGATGCTCGTCGGTGAGCATACGAATGAGTGGGGTGTCTGTGTGTGTATTAAAGGTGTGTTTGGCACAATTTATGTTGTGTCTGTTTATTGTAAGTTTGGTGAGGAAATTGGGCCGTACATTGAGTACATGGAAAGTCTCGTACGGGGACTTAGGAATGAATGTGTTTTAATCGGGCTTGACGCCAACGCGTCCTCACCCTTGTGGTTTAGTAAGGGTGTCGAACGGGGTGGCGCCAACATCCTACGTGGTAGGGAGCTCGAGGAGTGGATTGTAGGATCACGAATGAATGTGCTCAACGAGCCCTCCGAATGGTACACATTCAGCGGTGCTCGTGGACAGAGCGATATAGATTTGACTATTGCGAATGGTATGTGTGATCGTTTTGAGTTTGAGTGGAAGATCCTACCTGACTGTGGATTGAGTGATCATAACGTGATACAGGTGGTGTGCAAGACTGATAGTCGTGCTAGTGTGAGAGGTCGGAGTGGTGTTCGCTGGTTGACTAAAGGGGTCGACTGGAGCGCGTATGTGGACTACCTCGGTGGTCTTGAATGTATGAAAAGTGATGATGAATTCAGAGCATTGACATTGGATGAGAAGGTTCGTTTTGTGTATGATTGTGTGAAAGATGCGAATGAAGTCAAGCTCAAGAGAGTGGTGAGGGAACGCCCCAAGCGCGTGAAGTGGTTCACGGATGAGCTTCGTGTCAAGAAGCGGTCTGTGAATCGCTTGCGTCAGGCGTTCCAGAATGATCGCAGAATGGGTGTTGATGATGATGAAAGTTGGAGATTGTATAGGAATGAAAGGAATGACTATAGAAGTATGATGAGGAGTGTGAAAGAAAGTGATTGGAGGCAGTTTGTTACTGACCATGGGAATAACAACCCGTGGGGAGATGTATACAAACTGTGCAAAAGAAAGGGCAGGGTGAACGATATTTGCAGCTTGAAAGTTGGGGATGTTTGGACGAAGAGTTGGAATGAGAGTGTGAATGTGCTCATGAATGAGTTTTTCCCTGGTGCTGTACCAAGTGGTAGTACTCCGGTGCGACCACCGCCTCCGCCGCCTCCTCCCCTTCAATGGGATGAGGTGAATGATGCGGTGTTTGAGAGCGCCTTGAGGAAAGCACCAGGGTTGGATGGAATAAATGGGGAGATTATGAGAGCTGTATGGAAAGGAATGAATGCCAAACTCTTCATGATGTATGAACAATGCATGAATGAGGGCCGTTTTCCAAAGGAATGGAAAGTAGGGGATGTGGTTGTGCT
>CAWUCQ010000099.1:0-22415 GCA_963920725.1 Rhamphomyia laevipes
TCAAAAATCATTGAGGTACTGTCACTAATTCTCATTTATTACCGCCATTTTGTACAATACATAAGGATATTTTTTGACCAAAAGAAAGAGGACATCCAGGCGCAACTTTTTTATATATACGTCATATATACGAAATATGTCTCTGTGTGGGTGAAAAATGTGTTACTAAGTCAAAAATCATTGAGGTACTGTCACTAATTCTCATTTATTACCGCCATTTTGTACAATACATAAGGATATTTTTTGACCAAAAGAAAGAGGACATCCAGGCGCAACTTTTTTATATATACGTCATATATACGAAATATGTCTCTGTGTGGGTGAAAAATGTGTTTTAAGTCAAAAATCATTGAGGTACTGTCACTAATTCTCATTTATTACCGCCATTTTGTACAATACATAAGGATATTTTTTGACCAAAAGAAAGAGGACATCCAGGCGCAACTTTTTTATATATACGTCATATATACGAAATATGTCTCTGTGTGGGTGAAAAATGTGTTTTAAGTCAAAAATCATTGAGGTACTGTCACTAATTCTCATTTATTACCGCCATTTTGTACAATACATAAGGATATTTTTTGACCAAAAGAAAGAGGACATCCAGGCGCAACTTTTTTATATATACGTCATATATACGAAATATGTCTCTGTGTGGGTGAAAAATGTGTTTTAAGTCAAAAATCATTGAGGTACTGTCACTAATTCTCATTTATTACCGCCATTTTGTACAATACATAAGGATATTTTTTGACCAAAAGAAAGAGGACATCCAGGCGCAACTTTTTTATATATACGTCATATATACGAAATATGTCTCTGTGTGGGTGAAAAATGTGTTTTAAGTCAAAAATCATTGAGGTACTGTCACTAATTCTCATTTATTACCGCCATTTTGTACAATACATAAGGATATTTTTTGACCAAAAGAAAGAGGACATCCAGGCGCAACTTTTTTATATATACGTCATATATACGAAATATGTCTCTGTGTGGGTGAAAAATGTGTTTTAAGTCAAAAATCATTGAGGTACTGTCACTAATTCTCATTTATTACCGCCATTTTGTACAATACATAAGGATATTTTTTGACCAAAAGAAAGAGGACATCCAGGCGCAACTTTTTTATATATACGTCATATATACGAAATATGTCTCTGTGTGGGTGAAAAATGTGTTTTAAGTCAAAAATCATTGAGGTACTGTCACTAATTCTCATTTATTACCGCCATTTTGTACAATACATAAGGATATTTTTTGACCAAAAGAAAGAGGACATCCAGGCGCAACTTTTTTATATATACGTCATATATACGAAATATGTCTCTGTGTGGGTGAAAAATGTGTTTTAAGTCAAAAATCATTGAGGTACTGTCACTAATTCTCATTTATTACCGCCATTTTGTACAATACATAAGGATATTTTTTGACCAAAAGAAAGAGGACATCCAGGCGCAACTTTTTTATATATACGTCATATATACGAAATATGTCTCTGTGTGGGTGAAAAATGTGTTTTAAGTCAAAAATCATTGAGGTACTGTCACTAATTCTCATTTATTACCGCCATTTTGTACAATACATAAGGATATTTTTTGACCAAAAGAAAGAGGACATCCAGGCGCAACTTTTTTATATATACGTCATATATACGAAATATGTCTCTGTGTGGGTGAAAAATGTGTTTTAAGTCAAAAATCATTGAGGTACTGTCACTAATTCTCATTTATTACCGCCATTTTGTACAATACATAAGGATATTTTTTGACCAAAAGAAAGAGGACATCCAGGCGCAACTTTTTTATATATACGTCATATATACGAAATATGTCTCTGTGTGGGTGAAAAATGTGTTTTAAGTCAAAAATCATTGAGGTACTGTCACTAATTCTCATTTATTACCGCCATTTTGTACAATACATAAGGATATTTTTTGACCAAAAGAAAGAGGACATCCAGGCGCAACTTTTTTATATATACGTCATATATACGAAATATGTCTCTGTGTGGGTGAAAAATGTGTTTTAAGTCAAAAATCATTGAGGTACTGTCACTAATTCTCATTTATTACCGCCATTTTGTACAATACATAAGGATATTTTTTGACCAAAAGAAAGAGGACATCCAGGCGCAACTTTTTTATATATACGTCATATATACGAAATATGTCTCTGTGTGGGTGAAAAATGTGTTTTAAGTCAAAAATCATTGAGGTACTGTCACTAATTCTCATTTATTACCGCCATTTTGTACAATACATAAGGATATTTTTTGACCAAAAGAAAGAGGACATCCAGGCGCAACTTTTTTATATATACGTCATATATACGAAATATGTCTCTGTGTGGGTGAAAAATGTGTTTTAAGTCAAAAATCATTGAGGTACTGTCACTAATTCTCATTTATTACCGCCATTTTGTACAATACATAAGGATATTTTTTGACCAAAAGAAAGAGGACATCCAGGCGCAACTTTTTTATATATACGTCATATATACGAAATATGTCTCTGTGTGGGTGAAAAATGTGTTTTAAGTCAAAAATCATTGAGGTACTGTCACTAATTCTCATTTATTACCGCCATTTTGTACAATACATAAGGATATTTTTTGACCAAAAGAAAGAGGACATCCAGGCGCAACTTTTTTATATATACGTCATATATACGAAATATGTCTCTGTGTGGGTGAAAAATGTGTTTTAAGTCAAAAATCATTGAGGTACTGTCACTAATTCTCATTTATTACCGCCATTTTGTACAATACATAAGGATATTTTTTGACCAAAAGAAAGAGGACATCCAGGCGCAACTTTTTTATATATACGTCATATATACGAAATATGTCTCTGTGTGGGTGAAAAATGTGTTTTAAGTCAAAAATCATTGAGGTACTGTCACTAATTCTCATTTATTACCGCCATTTTGTACAATACATAAGGATATTTTTTGACCAAAAGAAAGAGGACATCCAGGCGCAACTTTTTTATATATACGTCATATATACGAAATATGTCTCTGTGTGGGTGAAAAATGTGTTTTAAGTCAAAAATCATTGAGGTACTGTCACTAATTCTCATTTATTACCGCCATTTTGTACAATACATAAGGATATTTTTTGACCAAAAGAAAGAGGACATCCAGGCGCAACTTTTTTATATATACGTCATATATACGAAATATGTCTCTGTGTGGGTGAAAAATGTGTTTTAAGTCAAAAATCATTGAGGTACTGTCACTAATTCTCATTTATTACCGCCATTTTGTACAATACATAAGGATATTTTTTGACCAAAAGAAAGAGGACATCCAGGCGCAACTTTTTTATATATACGTCATATATACGAAATATGTCTCTGTGTGGGTGAAAAATGTGTTTTAAGTCAAAAATCATTGAGGTACTGTCACTAATTCTCATTTATTACCGCCATTTTGTACAATACATAAGGATATTTTTTGACCAAAAGAAAGAGGACATCCAGGCGCAACTTTTTTATATATACGTCATATATACGAAATATGTCTCTGTGTGGGTGAAAAATGTGTTTTAAGTCAAAAATCATTGAGGTACTGTCACTAATTCTCATTTATTACCGCCATTTTGTACAATACATAAGGATATTTTTTGACCAAAAGAAAGAGGACATCCAGGCGCAACTTTTTTATATATACGTCATATATACGAAATATGTCTCTGTGTGGGTGAAAAATGTGTTTTAAGTCAAAAATCATTGAGGTACTGTCACTAATTCTCATTTATTACCGCCATTTTGTACAATACATAAGGATATTTTTTGACCAAAAGAAAGAGGACATCCAGGCGCAACTTTTTTATATATACGTCATATATACGAAATATGTCTCTGTGTGGGTGAAAAATGTGTTTTAAGTCAAAAATCATTGAGGTACTGTCACTAATTCTCATTTATTACCGCCATTTTGTACAATACATAAGGATATTTTTTGACCAAAAGAAAGAGGACATCCAGGCGCAACTTTTTTATATATACGTCATATATACGAAATATGTCTCTGTGTGGGTGAAAAATGTGTTTTAAGTCAAAAATCATTGAGGTACTGTCACTAATTCTCATTTATTACCGCCATTTTGTACAATACATAAGGATATTTTTTGACCAAAAGAAAGAGGACATCCAGGCGCAACTTTTTTATATATACGTCATATATACGAAATATGTCTCTGTGTGGGTGAAAAATGTGTTTTAAGTCAAAAATCATTGAGGTACTGTCACTAATTCTCATTTATTACCGCCATTTTGTACAATACATAAGGATATTTTTTGACCAAAAGAAAGAGGACATCCAGGCGCAACTTTTTTATATATACGTCATATATACGAAATATGTCTCTGTGTGGGTGAAAAATGTGTTTTAAGTCAAAAATCATTGAGGTACTGTCACTAATTCTCATTTATTACCGCCATTTTGTACAATACATAAGGATATTTTTTGACCAAAAGAAAGAGGACATCCAGGCGCAACTTTTTTATATATACGTCATATATACGAAATATGTCTCTGTGTGGGTGAAAAATGTGTTTTAAGTCAAAAATCATTGAGGTACTGTCACTAATTCTCATTTATTACCGCCATTTTGTACAATACATAAGGATATTTTTTGACCAAAAGAAAGAGGACATCCAGGCGCAACTTTTTTATATATACGTCATATATACGAAATATGTCTCTGTGTGGGTGAAAAATGTGTTTTAAGTCAAAAATCATTGAGGTACTGTCACTAATTCTCATTTATTACCGCCATTTTGTACAATACATAAGGATATTTTTTGACCAAAAGAAAGAGGACATCCAGGCGCAACTTTTTTATATATACGTCATATATACGAAATATGTCTCTGTGTGGGTGAAAAATGTGTTTTAAGTCAAAAATCATTGAGGTACTGTCACTAATTCTCATTTATTACCGCCATTTTGTACAATACATAAGGATATTTTTTGACCAAAAGAAAGAGGACATCCAGGCGCAACTTTTTTATATATACGTCATATATACGAAATATGTCTCTGTGTGGGTGAAAAATGTGTTTTAAGTCAAAAATCATTGAGGTACTGTCACTAATTCTCATTTATTACCGCCATTTTGTACAATACATAAGGATATTTTTTGACCAAAAGAAAGAGGACATCCAGGCGCAACTTTTTTATATATACGTCATATATACGAAATATGTCTCTGTGTGGGTGAAAAATGTGTTTTAAGTCAAAAATCATTGAGGTACTGTCACTAATTCTCATTTATTACCGCCATTTTGTACAATACATAAGGATATTTTTTGACCAAAAGAAAGAGGACATCCAGGCGCAACTTTTTTATATATACGTCATATATACGAAATATGTCTCTGTGTGGGTGAAAAATGTGTTTTAAGTCAAAAATCATTGAGGTACTGTCACTAATTCTCATTTATTACCGCCATTTTGTACAATACATAAGGATATTTTTTGACCAAAAGAAAGAGGACATCCAGGCGCAACTTTTTTATATATACGTCATATATACGAAATATGTCTCTGTGTGGGTGAAAAATGTGTTTTAAGTCAAAAATCATTGAGGTACTGTCACTAATTCTCATTTATTACCGCCATTTTGTACAATACATAAGGATATTTTTTGACCAAAAGAAAGAGGACATCCAGGCGCAACTTTTTTATATATACGTCATATATACGAAATATGTCTCTGTGTGGGTGAAAAATGTGTTTTAAGTCAAAAATCATTGAGGTACTGTCACTAATTCTCATTTATTACCGCCATTTTGTACAATACATAAGGATATTTTTTGACCAAAAGAAAGAGGACATCCAGGCGCAACTTTTTTATATATACGTCATATATACGAAATATGTCTCTGTGTGGGTGAAAAATGTGTTTTAAGTCAAAAATCATTGAGGTACTGTCACTAATTCTCATTTATTACCGCCATTTTGTACAATACATAAGGATATTTTTTGACCAAAAGAAAGAGGACATCCAGGCGCAACTTTTTTATATATACGTCATATATACGAAATATGTCTCTGTGTGGGTGAAAAATGTGTTTTAAGTCAAAAATCATTGAGGTACTGTCACTAATTCTCATTTATTACCGCCATTTTGTACAATACATAAGGATATTTTTTGACCAAAAGAAAGAGGACATCCAGGCGCAACTTTTTTATATATACGTCATATATACGAAATATGTCTCTGTGTGGGTGAAAAATGTGTTTTAAGTCAAAAATCATTGAGGTACTGTCACTAATTCTCATTTATTACCGCCATTTTGTACAATACATAAGGATATTTTTTGACCAAAAGAAAGAGGACATCCAGGCGCAACTTTTTTATATATACGTCATATATACGAAATATGTCTCTGTGTGGGTGAAAAATGTGTTTTAAGTCAAAAATCATTGAGGTACTGTCACTAATTCTCATTTATTACCGCCATTTTGTACAATACATAAGGATATTTTTTGACCAAAAGAAAGAGGACATCCAGGCGCAACTTTTTTATATATACGTCATATATACGAAATATGTCTCTGTGTGGGTGAAAAATGTGTTTTAAGTCAAAAATCATTGAGGTACTGTCACTAATTCTCATTTATTACCGCCATTTTGTACAATACATAAGGATATTTTTTGACCAAAAGAAAGAGGACATCCAGGCGCAACTTTTTTATATATACGTCATATATACGAAATATGTCTCTGTGTGGGTGAAAAATGTGTTTTAAGTCAAAAATCATTGAGGTACTGTCACTAATTCTCATTTATTACCGCCATTTTGTACAATACATAAGGATATTTTTTGACCAAAAGAAAGAGGACATCCAGGCGCAACTTTTTTATATATACGTCATATATACGAAATATGTCTCTGTGTGGGTGAAAAATGTGTTTTAAGTCAAAAATCATTGAGGTACTGTCACTAATTCTCATTTATTACCGCCATTTTGTACAATACATAAGGATATTTTTTGACCAAAAGAAAGAGGACATCCAGGCGCAACTTTTTTATATATACGTCATATATACGAAATATGTCTCTGTGTGGGTGAAAAATGTGTTTTAAGTCAAAAATCATTGAGGTACTGTCACTAATTCTCATTTATTACCGCCATTTTGTACAATACATAAGGATATTTTTTGACCAAAAGAAAGAGGACATCCAGGCGCAACTTTTTTATATATACGTCATATATACGAAATATGTCTCTGTGTGGGTGAAAAATGTGTTTTAAGTCAAAAATCATTGAGGTACTGTCACTAATTCTCATTTATTACCGCCATTTTGTACAATACATAAGGATATTTTTTGACCAAAAGAAAGAGGACATCCAGGCGCAACTTTTTTATATATACGTCATATATACGAAATATGTCTCTGTGTGGGTGAAAAATGTGTTTTAAGTCAAAAATCATTGAGGTACTGTCACTAATTCTCATTTATTACCGCCATTTTGTACAATACATAAGGATATTTTTTGACCAAAAGAAAGAGGACATCCAGGCGCAACTTTTTTATATATACGTCATATATACGAAATATGTCTCTGTGTGGGTGAAAAATGTGTTTTAAGTCAAAAATCATTGAGGTACTGTCACTAATTCTCATTTATTACCGCCATTTTGTACAATACATAAGGATATTTTTTGACCAAAAGAAAGAGGACATCCAGGCGCAACTTTTTTATATATACGTCATATATACGAAATATGTCTCTGTGTGGGTGAAAAATGTGTTTTAAGTCAAAAATCATTGAGGTACTGTCACTAATTCTCATTTATTACCGCCATTTTGTACAATACATAAGGATATTTTTTGACCAAAAGAAAGAGGACATCCAGGCGCAACTTTTTTATATATACGTCATATATACGAAATATGTCTCTGTGTGGGTGAAAAATGTGTTTTAAGTCAAAAATCATTGAGGTACTGTCACTAATTCTCATTTATTACCGCCATTTTGTACAATACATAAGGATATTTTTTGACCAAAAGAAAGAGGACATCCAGGCGCAACTTTTTTATATATACGTCATATATACGAAATATGTCTCTGTGTGGGTGAAAAATGTGTTTTAAGTCAAAAATCATTGAGGTACTGTCACTAATTCTCATTTATTACCGCCATTTTGTACAATACATAAGGATATTTTTTGACCAAAAGAAAGAGGACATCCAGGCGCAACTTTTTTATATATACGTCATATATACGAAATATGTCTCTGTGTGGGTGAAAAATGTGTTTTAAGTCAAAAATCATTGAGGTACTGTCACTAATTCTCATTTATTACCGCCATTTTGTACAATACATAAGGATATTTTTTGACCAAAAGAAAGAGGACATCCAGGCGCAACTTTTTTATATATACGTCATATATACGAAATATGTCTCTGTGTGGGTGAAAAATGTGTTTTAAGTCAAAAATCATTGAGGTACTGTCACTAATTCTCATTTATTACCGCCATTTTGTACAATACATAAGGATATTTTTTGACCAAAAGAAAGAGGACATCCAGGCGCAACTTTTTTATATATACGTCATATATACGAAATATGTCTCTGTGTGGGTGAAAAATGTGTTTTAAGTCAAAAATCATTGAGGTACTGTCACTAATTCTCATTTATTACCGCCATTTTGTACAATACATAAGGATATTTTTTGACCAAAAGAAAGAGGACATCCAGGCGCAACTTTTTTATATATACGTCATATATACGAAATATGTCTCTGTGTGGGTGAAAAATGTGTTTTAAGTCAAAAATCATTGAGGTACTGTCACTAATTCTCATTTATTACCGCCATTTTGTACAATACATAAGGATATTTTTTGACCAAAAGAAAGAGGACATCCAGGCGCAACTTTTTTATATATACGTCATATATACGAAATATGTCTCTGTGTGGGTGAAAAATGTGTTTTAAGTCAAAAATCATTGAGGTACTGTCACTAATTCTCATTTATTACCGCCATTTTGTACAATACATAAGGATATTTTTTGACCAAAAGAAAGAGGACATCCAGGCGCAACTTTTTTATATATACGTCATATATACGAAATATGTCTCTGTGTGGGTGAAAAATGTGTTTTAAGTCAAAAATCATTGAGGTACTGTCACTAATTCTCATTTATTACCGCCATTTTGTACAATACATAAGGATATTTTTTGACCAAAAGAAAGAGGACATCCAGGCGCAACTTTTTTATATATACGTCATATATACGAAATATGTCTCTGTGTGGGTGAAAAATGTGTTTTAAGTCAAAAATCATTGAGGTACTGTCACTAATTCTCATTTATTACCGCCATTTTGTACAATACATAAGGATATTTTTTGACCAAAAGAAAGAGAGGACATCCAGGCGCAACTTTTTTATATATACGTCATATATACGAAATATGTCTCTGTGTGGGTGAAAAATGTGTTTTAAGTCAAAAATCATTGAGGTACTGTCACTAATTCTCATTTATTACCGCCATTTTGTACAATACATAAGGATATTTTTTGACCAAAAGAAAGAGGACATCCAGGCGCAACTTTTTTATATATACGTCATATATACGAAATATGTCTCTGTGTGGGTGAAAAATGTGTTTTAAGTCAAAAATCATTGAGGTACTGTCACTAATTCTCATTTATTACCGCCATTTTGTACAATACATAAGGATATTTTTTGACCAAAAGAAAGAGGACATCCAGGCGCAACTTTTTTATATATACGTCATATATACGAAATATGTCTCTGTGTGGGTGAAAAATGTGTTTTAAGTCAAAAATCATTGAGGTACTGTCACTAATTCTCATTTATTACCGCCATTTTGTACAATACATAAGGATATTTTTTGACCAAAAGAAAGAGGACATCCAGGCGCAACTTTTTTATATATACGTCATATATACGAAATATGTCTCTGTGTGGGTGAAAAATGTGTTTTAAGTCAAAAATCATTGAGGTACTGTCACTAATTCTCATTTATTACCGCCATTTTGTACAATACATAAGGATATTTTTTGACCAAAAGAAAGAGGACATCCAGGCGCAACTTTTTTATATATACGTCATATATACGAAATATGTCTCTGTGTGGGTGAAAAATGTGTTTTAAGTCAAAAATCATTGAGGTACTGTCACTAATTCTCATTTATTACCGCCATTTTGTACAATACATAAGGATATTTTTTGACCAAAAGAAAGAGGACATCCAGGCGCAACTTTTTTATATATACGTCATATATACGAAATATGTCTCTGTGTGGGTGAAAAATGTGTTTTAAGTCAAAAATCATTGAGGTACTGTCACTAATTCTCATTTATTACCGCCATTTTGTACAATACATAAGGATATTTTTTGACCAAAAGAAAGAGGACATCCAGGCGCAACTTTTTTATATATACGTCATATATACGAAATATGTCTCTGTGTGGGTGAAAAATGTGTTTTAAGTCAAAAATCATTGAGGTACTGTCACTAATTCTCATTTATTACCGCCATTTTGTACAATACATAAGGATATTTTTTGACCAAAAGAAAGAGGACATCCAGGCGCAACTTTTTTATATATACGTCATATATACGAAATATGTCTCTGTGTGGGTGAAAAATGTGTTTTAAGTCAAAAATCATTGAGGTACTGTCACTAATTCTCATTTATTACCGCCATTTTGTACAATACATAAGGATATTTTTTGACCAAAAGAAAGAGGACATCCAGGCGCAACTTTTTTATATATACGTCATATATACGAAATATGTCTCTGTGTGGGTGAAAAATGTGTTTTAAGTCAAAAATCATTGAGGTACTGTCACTAATTCTCATTTATTACCGCCATTTTGTACAATACATAAGGATATTTTTTGACCAAAAGAAAGAGGACATCCAGGCGCAACTTTTTTATATATACGTCATATATACGAAATATGTCTCTGTGTGGGTGAAAAATGTGTTTTAAGTCAAAAATCATTGAGGTACTGTCACTAATTCTCATTTATTACCGCCATTTTGTACAATACATAAGGATATTTTTTGACCAAAAGAAAGAGGACATCCAGGCGCAACTTTTTTATATATACGTCATATATACGAAATATGTCTCTGTGTGGGTGAAAAATGTGTTTTAAGTCAAAAATCATTGAGGTACTGTCACTAATTCTCATTTATTACCGCCATTTTGTACAATACATAAGGATATTTTTTGACCAAAAGAAAGAGGACATCCAGGCGCAACTTTTTTATATATACGTCATATATACGAAATATGTCTCTGTGTGGGTGAAAAATGTGTTTTAAGTCAAAAATCATTGAGGTACTGTCACTAATTCTCATTTATTACCGCCATTTTGTACAATACATAAGGATATTTTTTGACCAAAAGAAAGAGGACATCCAGGCGCAACTTTTTTATATATACGTCATATATACGAAATATGTCTCTGTGTGGGTGAAAAATGTGTTTTAAGTCAAAAATCATTGAGGTACTGTCACTAATTCTCATTTATTACCGCCATTTTGTACAATACATAAGGATATTTTTTGACCAAAAGAAAGAGGACATCCAGGCGCAACTTTTTTATATATACGTCATATATACGAAATATGTCTCTGTGTGGGTGAAAAATGTGTTTTAAGTCAAAAATCATTGAGGTACTGTCACTAATTCTCATTTATTACCGCCATTTTGTACAATACATAAGGATATTTTTTGACCAAAAGAAAGAGGACATCCAGGCGCAACTTTTTTATATATACGTCATATATACGAAATATGTCTCTGTGTGGGTGAAAAATGTGTTTTAAGTCAAAAATCATTGAGGTACTGTCACTAATTCTCATTTATTACCGCCATTTTGTACAATACATAAGGATATTTTTTGACCAAAAGAAAGAGGACATCCAGGCGCAACTTTTTTATATATACGTCATATATACGAAATATGTCTCTGTGTGGGTGAAAAATGTGTTTTAAGTCAAAAATCATTGAGGTACTGTCACTAATTCTCATTTATTACCGCCATTTTGTACAATACATAAGGATATTTTTTGACCAAAAGAAAGAGGACATCCAGGCGCAACTTTTTTATATATACGTCATATATACGAAATATGTCTCTGTGTGGGTGAAAAATGTGTTTTAAGTCAAAAATCATTGAGGTACTGTCACTAATTCTCATTTATTACCGCCATTTTGTACAATACATAAGGATATTTTTTGACCAAAAGAAAGAGGACATCCAGGCGCAACTTTTTTATATATACGTCATATATACGAAATATGTCTCTGTGTGGGTGAAAAATGTGTTTTAAGTCAAAAATCATTGAGGTACTGTCACTAATTCTCATTTATTACCGCCATTTTGTACAATACATAAGGATATTTTTTGACCAAAAGAAAGAGGACATCCAGGCGCAACTTTTTTATATATACGTCATATATACGAAATATGTCTCTGTGTGGGTGAAAAATGTGTTTTAAGTCAAAAATCATTGAGGTACTGTCACTAATTCTCATTTATTACCGCCATTTTGTACAATACATAAGGATATTTTTTGACCAAAAGAAAGAGGACATCCAGGCGCAACTTTTTTATATATACGTCATATATACGAAATATGTCTCTGTGTGGGTGAAAAATGTGTTTTAAGTCAAAAATCATTGAGGTACTGTCACTAATTCTCATTTATTACCGCCATTTTGTACAATACATAAGGATATTTTTTGACCAAAAGAAAGAGGACATCCAGGCGCAACTTTTTTATATATACGTCATATATACGAAATATGTCTCTGTGTGGGTGAAAAATGTGTTTTAAGTCAAAAATCATTGAGGTACTGTCACTAATTCTCATTTATTACCGCCATTTTGTACAATACATAAGGATATTTTTTGACCAAAAGAAAGAGGACATCCAGGCGCAACTTTTTTATATATACGTCATATATACGAAATATGTCTCTGTGTGGGTGAAAAATGTGTTTTAAGTCAAAAATCATTGAGGTACTGTCACTAATTCTCATTTATTACCGCCATTTTGTACAATACATAAGGATATTTTTTGACCAAAAGAAAGAGGACATCCAGGCGCAACTTTTTTATATATACGTCATATATACGAAATATGTCTCTGTGTGGGTGAAAAATGTGTTTTAAGTCAAAAATCATTGAGGTACTGTCACTAATTCTCATTTATTACCGCCATTTTGTACAATACATAAGGATATTTTTTGACCAAAAGAAAGAGGACATCCAGGCGCAACTTTTTTATATATACGTCATATATACGAAATATGTCTCTGTGTGGGTGAAAAATGTGTTTTAAGTCAAAAATCATTGAGGTACTGTCACTAATTCTCATTTATTACCGCCATTTTGTACAATACATAAGGATATTTTTTGACCAAAAGAAAGAGGACATCCAGGCGCAACTTTTTTATATATACGTCATATATACGAAATATGTCTCTGTGTGGGTGAAAAATGTGTTTTAAGTCAAAAATCATTGAGGTACTGTCACTAATTCTCATTTATTACCGCCATTTTGTACAATACATAAGGATATTTTTTGACCAAAAGAAAGAGGACATCCAGGCGCAACTTTTTTATATATACGTCATATATACGAAATATGTCTCTGTGTGGGTGAAAAATGTGTTTTAAGTCAAAAATCATTGAGGTACTGTCACTAATTCTCATTTATTACCGCCATTTTGTACAATACATAAGGATATTTTTTGACCAAAAGAAAGAGGACATCCAGGCGCAACTTTTTTATATATACGTCATATATACGAAATATGTCTCTGTGTGGGTGAAAAATGTGTTTTAAGTCAAAAATCATTGAGGTACTGTCACTAATTCTCATTTATTACCGCCATTTTGTACAATACATAAGGATATTTTTTGACCAAAAGAAAGAGGACATCCAGGCGCAACTTTTTTATATATACGTCATATATACGAAATATGTCTCTGTGTGGGTGAAAAATGTGTTTAAGTCAAAAATCATTGAGGTACTGTCACTAATTCTCATTTATTACCGCCATTTTGTACAATACATAAGGATATTTTTTGACCAAAAGAAAGAGGACATCCAGGCGCAACTTTTTTATATATACGTCATATATACGAAATATGTCTCTGTGTGGGTGAAAAATGTGTTTAAGTCAAAAATCATTGAGGTACTGTCACTAATTCTCATTTATTACCGCCATTTTGTACAATACATAAGGATATTTTTTGACCAAAAGAAAGAGGACATCCAGGCGCAACTTTTTTATATATACGTCATATATACGAAATATGTCTCTGTGTGGGTGAAAAATGTGTTTAAGTCAAAAATCATTGAGGTACTGTCACTAATTCTCATTTATTACCGCCATTTTGTACAATACATAAGGATATTTTTTGACCAAAAGAAAGAGGACATCCAGGCGCAACTTTTTTATATATACGTCATATATACGAAATATGTCTCTGTGTGGGTGAAAAATGTGTTTAAGTCAAAAATCATTGAGGTACTGTCACTAATTCTCATTTATTACCGCCATTTTGTACAATACATAAGGATATTTTTTGACCAAAAGAAAGAGGACATCCAGGCGCAACTTTTTTATATATACGTCATATATACGAAATATGTCTCTGTGTGGGTGAAAAATGTGTTTAAGTCAAAAATCATTGAGGTACTGTCACTAATTCTCATTTATTACCGCCATTTTGTACAATACATAAGGATATTTTTTGACCAAAAGAAAGAGGACATCCAGGCGCAACTTTTTTATATATACGTCATATATACGAAATATGTCTCTGTGTGGGTGAAAAATGTGTTTAAGTCAAAAATCATTGAGGTACTGTCACTAATTCTCATTTATTACCGCCATTTTGTACAATACATAAGGATATTTTTTGACCAAAAGAAAGAGGACATCCAGGCGCAACTTTTTTATATATACGTCATATATACGAAATATGTCTCTGTGTGGGTGAAAAATGTGTTTAAGTCAAAAATCATTGAGGTACTGTCACTAATTCTCATTTATTACCGCCATTTTGTACAATACATAAGGATATTTTTTGACCAAAAGAAAGAGGACATCCAGGCGCAACTTTTTTATATATACGTCATATATACGAAATATGTCTCTGTGTGGGTGAAAAATGTGTTTAAGTCAAAAATCATTGAGGTACTGTCACTAATTCTCATTTATTACCGCCATTTTGTACAATACATAAGGATATTTTTTGACCAAAAGAAAGAGGACATCCAGGCGCAACTTTTTTATATATACGTCATATATACGAAATATGTCTCTGTGTGGGTGAAAAATGTGTTTAAGTCAAAAATCATTGAGGTACTGTCACTAATTCTCATTTATTACCGCCATTTTGTACAATACATAAGGATATTTTTTGACCAAAAGAAAGAGGACATCCAGGCGCAACTTTTTTATATATACGTCATATATACGAAATATGTCTCTGTGTGGGTGAAAAATGTGTTTAAGTCAAAAATCATTGAGGTACTGTCACTAATTCTCATTTATTACCGCCATTTTGTACAATACATAAGGATATTTTTTGACCAAAAGAAAGAGGACATCCAGGCGCAACTTTTTTATATATACGTCATATATACGAAATATGTCTCTGTGTGGGTGAAAAATGTGTTTAAGTCAAAAATCATTGAGGTACTGTCACTAATTCTCATTTATTACCGCCATTTTGTACAATACATAAGGATATTTTTTGACCAAAAGAAAGAGGACATCCAGGCGCAACTTTTTTATATATACGTCATATATACGAAATATGTCTCTGTGTGGGTGAAAAATGTGTTTAAGTCAAAAATCATTGAGGTACTGTCACTAATTCTCATTTATTACCGCCATTTTGTACAATACATAAGGATATTTTTTGACCAAAAGAAAGAGGACATCCAGGCGCAACTTTTTTATATATACGTCATATATACGAAATATGTCTCTGTGTGGGTGAAAAATGTGTTTAAGTCAAAAATCATTGAGGTACTGTCACTAATTCTCATTTATTACCGCCATTTTGTACAATACATAAGGATATTTTTTGACCAAAAGAAAGAGGACATCCAGGCGCAACTTTTTTATATATACGTCATATATACGAAATATGTCTCTGTGTGGGTGAAAAATGTGTTTAAGTCAAAAATCATTGAGGTACTGTCACTAATTCTCATTTATTACCGCCATTTTGTACAATACATAAGGATATTTTTTGACCAAAAGAAAGAGGACATCCAGGCGCAACTTTTTTATATATACGTCATATATACGAAATATGTCTCTGTGTGGGTGAAAAATGTGTTTAAGTCAAAAATCATTGAGGTACTGTCACTAATTCTCATTTATTACCGCCATTTTGTACAATACATAAGGATATTTTTTGACCAAAAGAAAGAGGACATCCAGGCGCAACTTTTTTATATATACGTCATATATACGAAATATGTCTCTGTGTGGGTGAAAAATGTGTTTAAGTCAAAAATCATTGAGGTACTGTCACTAATTCTCATTTATTACCGCCATTTTGTACAATACATAAGGATATTTTTTGACCAAAAGAAAGAGGACATCCAGGCGCAACTTTTTTATATATACGTCATATATACGAAATATGTCTCTGTGTGGGTGAAAAATGTGTTTAAGTCAAAAATCATTGAGGTACTGTCACTAATTCTCATTTATTACCGCCATTTTGTACAATACATAAGGATATTTTTTGACCAAAAGAAAGAGGACATCCAGGCGCAACTTTTTTATATATACGTCATATATACGAAATATGTCTCTGTGTGGGTGAAAAATGTGTTTAAGTCAAAAATCATTGAGGTACTGTCACTAATTCTCATTTATTACCGCCATTTTGTACAATACATAAGGATATTTTTTGACCAAAAGAAAGAGGACATCCAGGCGCAACTTTTTTATATATACGTCATATATACGAAATATGTCTCTGTGTGGGTGAAAAATGTGTTTAAGTCAAAAATCATTGAGGTACTGTCACTAATTCTCATTTATTACCGCCATTTTGTACAATACATAAGGATATTTTTTGACCAAAAGAAAGAGGACATCCAGGCGCAACTTTTTTATATATACGTCATATATACGAAATATGTCTCTGTGTGGGTGAAAAATGTGTTTAAGTCAAAAATCATTGAGGTACTGTCACTAATTCTCATTTATTACCGCCATTTTGTACAATACATAAGGATATTTTTTGACCAAAAGAAAGAGGACATCCAGGCGCAACTTTTTTATATATACGTCATATATACGAAATATGTCTCTGTGTGGGTGAAAAATGTGTTTAAGTCAAAAATCATTGAGGTACTGTCACTAATTCTCATTTATTACCGCCATTTTGTACAATACATAAGGATATTTTTTGACCAAAAGAAAGAGGACATCCAGGCGCAACTTTTTTATATATACGTCATATATACGAAATATGTCTCTGTGTGGGTGAAAAATGTGTTTAAGTCAAAAATCATTGAGGTACTGTCACTAATTCTCATTTATTACCGCCATTTTGTACAATACATAAGGATATTTTTTGACCAAAAGAAAGAGGACATCCAGGCGCAACTTTTTTATATATACGTCATATATACGAAATATGTCTCTGTGTGGGTGAAAAATGTGTTTAAGTCAAAAATCATTGAGGTACTGTCACTAATTCTCATTTATTACCGCCATTTTGTACAATACATAAGGATATTTTTTGACCAAAAGAAAGAGGACATCCAGGCGCAACTTTTTTATATATACGTCATATATACGAAATATGTCTCTGTGTGGGTGAAAAATGTGTTTAAGTCAAAAATCATTGAGGTACTGTCACTAATTCTCATTTATTACCGCCATTTTGTACAATACATAAGGATATTTTTTGACCAAAAGAAAGAGGACATCCAGGCGCAACTTTTTTATATATACGTCATATATACGAAATATGTCTCTGTGTGGGTGAAAAATGTGTTTAAGTCAAAAATCATTGAGGTACTGTCACTAATTCTCATTTATTACCGCCATTTTGTACAATACATAAGGATATTTTTTGACCAAAAGAAAGAGGACATCCAGGCGCAACTTTTTTATATATACGTCATATATACGAAATATGTCTCTGTGTGGGTGAAAAATGTGTTTAAGTCAAAAATCATTGAGGTACTGTCACTAATTCTCATTTATTACCGCCATTTTGTACAATACATAAGGATATTTTTTGACCAAAAGAAAGAGGACATCCAGGCGCAACTTTTTTATATATACGTCATATATACGAAATATGTCTCTGTGTGGGTGAAAAATGTGTTTAAGTCAAAAATCATTGAGGTACTGTCACTAATTCTCATTTATTACCGCCATTTTGTACAATACATAAGGATATTTTTTGACCAAAAGAAAGAGGACATCCAGGCGCAACTTTTTTATATATACGTCATATATACGAAATATGTCTCTGTGTGGGTGAAAAATGTGTTTAAGTCAAAAATCATTGAGGTACTGTCACTAATTCTCATTTATTACCGCCATTTTGTACAATACATAAGGATATTTTTTGACCAAAAGAAAGAGGACATCCAGGCGCAACTTTTTTATATATACGTCATATATACGAAATATGTCTCTGTGTGGGTGAAAAATGTGTTTAAGTCAAAAATCATTGAGGTACTGTCACTAATTCTCATTTATTACCGCCATTTTGTACAATACATAAGGATATTTTTTGACCAAAAGAAAGAGGACATCCAGGCGCAACTTTTTTATATATACGTCATATATACGAAATATGTCTCTGTGTGGGTGAAAAATGTGTTTAAGTCAAAAATCATTGAGGTACTGTCACTAATTCTCATTTATTACCGCCATTTTGTACAATACATAAGGATATTTTTTGACCAAAAGAAAGAGGACATCCAGGCGCAACTTTTTTATATATACGTCATATATACGAAATATGTCTCTGTGTGGGTGAAAAATGTGTTTAAGTCAAAAATCATTGAGGTACTGTCACTAATTCTCATTTATTACCGCCATTTTGTACAATACATAAGGATATTTTTTGACCAAAAGAAAGAGGACATCCAGGCGCAACTTTTTTATATATACGTCATATATACGAAATATGTCTCTGTGTGGGTGAAAAATGTGTTTAAGTCAAAAATCATTGAGGTACTGTCACTAATTCTCATTTATTACCGCCATTTTGTACAATACATAAGGATATTTTTTGACCAAAAGAAAGAGGACATCCAGGCGCAACTTTTTTATATATACGTCATATATACGAAATATGTCTCTGTGTGGGTGAAAAATGTGTTTAAGTCAAAAATCATTGAGGTACTGTCACTAATTCTCATTTATTACCGCCATTTTGTACAATACATAAGGATATTTTTTGACCAAAAGAAAGAGGACATCCAGGCGCAACTTTTTTATATATACGTCATATATACGAAATATGTCTCTGTGTGGGTGAAAAATGTGTTTAAGTCAAAAATCATTGAGGTACTGTCACTAATTCTCATTTATTACCGCCATTTTGTACAATACATAAGGATATTTTTTGACCAAAAGAAAGAGGACATCCAGGCGCAACTTTTTTATATATACGTCATATATACGAAATATGTCTCTGTGTGGGTGAAAAATGTGTTTAAGTCAAAAATCATTGAGGTACTGTCACTAATTCTCATTTATTACCGCCATTTTGTACAATACATAAGGATATTTTTTGACCAAAAGAAAGAGGACATCCAGGCGCAACTTTTTTATATATACGTCATATATACGAAATATGTCTCTGTGTGGGTGAAAAATGTGTTTAAGTCAAAAATCATTGAGGTACTGTCACTAATTCTCATTTATTACCGCCATTTTGTACAATACATAAGGATATTTTTTGACCAAAAGAAAGAGGACATCCAGGCGCAACTTTTTTATATATACGTCATATATACGAAATATGTCTCTGTGTGGGTGAAAAATGTGTTTAAGTCAAAAATCATTGAGGTACTGTCACTAATTCTCATTTATTACCGCCATTTTGTACAATACATAAGGATATTTTTTGACCAAAAGAAAGAGGACATCCAGGCGCAACTTTTTTATATATACGTCATATATACGAAATATGTCTCTGTGTGGGTGAAAAATGTGTTTAAGTCAAAAATCATTGAGGTACTGTCACTAATTCTCATTTATTACCGCCATTTTGTACAATACATAAGGATATTTTTTGACCAAAAGAAAGAGGACATCCAGGCGCAACTTTTTTATATATACGTCATATATACGAAATATGTCTCTGTGTGGGTGAAAAATGTGTTTAAGTCAAAAATCATTGAGGTACTGTCACTAATTCTCATTTATTACCGCCATTTTGTACAATACATAAGGATATTTTTTGACCAAAAGAAAGAGGACATCCAGGCGCAACTTTTTTATATATACGTCATATATACGAAATATGTCTCTGTGTGGGTGAAAAATGTGTTTAAGTCAAAAATCATTGAGGTACTGTCACTAATTCTCATTTATTACCGCCATTTTGTACAATACATAAGGATATTTTTTGACCAAAAGAAAGAGGACATCCAGGCGCAACTTTTTTATATATACGTCATATATACGAAATATGTCTCTGTGTGGGTGAAAAATGTGTTTAAGTCAAAAATCATTGAGGTACTGTCACTAATTCTCATTTATTACCGCCATTTTGTACAATACATAAGGATATTTTTTGACCAAAAGAAAGAGGACATCCAGGCGCAACTTTTTTATATATACGTCATATATACGAAATATGTCTCTGTGTGGGTGAAAAATGTGTTTAAGTCAAAAATCATTGAGGTACTGTCACTAATTCTCATTTATTACCGCCATTTTGTACAATACATAAGGATATTTTTTGACCAAAAGAAAGAGGACATCCAGGCGCAACTTTTTTATATATACGTCATATATACGAAATATGTCTCTGTGTGGGTGAAAAATGTGTTTAAGTCAAAAATCATTGAGGTACTGTCACTAATTCTCATTTATTACCGCCATTTTGTACAATACATAAGGATATTTTTTGACCAAAAGAAAGAGGACATCCAGGCGCAACTTTTTTATATATACGTCATATATACGAAATATGTCTCTGTGTGGGTGAAAAATGTGTTTAAGTCAAAAATCATTGAGGTACTGTCACTAATTCTCATTTATTACCGCCATTTTGTACAATACATAAGGATATTTTTTGACCAAAAGAAAGAGGACATCCAGAGCGCAACTTTTTTATATATACGTCATATATACGAAATATGTCTCTGTGTGGGTGAAAAATGTGTTTAAGTCAAAAATCATTGAGGTACTGTCACTAATTCTCATTTATTACCGCCATTTTGTACAATACATAAGGATATTTTTTGACCAAAAGAAAGAGGACATCCAGGCGCAACTTTTTTATATATACGTCATATATACGAAATATGTCTCTGTGTGGGTGAAAAATGTGTTTAAGTCAAAAATCATTGAGGTACTGTCACTAATTCTCATTTATTACCGCCATTTTGTACAATACATAAGGATATTTTTTGACCAAAAGAAAGAGGACATCCAGGCGCAACTTTTTTATATATACGTCATATATACGAAATATGTCTCTGTGTGGGTGAAAAATGTGTTTAAGTCAAAAATCATTGAGGTACTGTCACTAATTCTCATTTATTACCGCCATTTTGTACAATACATAAGGATATTTTTTGACCAAAAGAAAGAGGACATCCAGGCGCAACTTTTTTATATATACGTCATATATACGAAATATGTCTCTGTGTGGGTGAAAAATGTGTTTAAGTCAAAAATCATTGAGGTACTGTCACTAATTCTCATTTATTACCGCCATTTTGTACAATACATAAGGATATTTTTTGACCAAAAGAAAGAGGACATCCAGGCGCAACTTTTTTATATATACGTCATATATACGAAATATGTCTCTGTGTGGGTGAAAAATGTGTTTAAGTCAAAAATCATTGAGGTACTGTCACTAATTCTCATTTATTACCGCCATTTTGTACAATACATAAGGATATTTTTGACCAAAAGAAAGAGGACATCCAGGCGCAACTTTTTTATATATACGTCATATATACGAAATATGTCTCTGTGTGGGTGAAAAATGTGTTTAAGTCAAAAATCATTGAGGTACTGTCACTAATTCTCATTTATTACCGCCATTTTTGTACAATACATAAGGATATTTTTTGACCAAAAGAAAGAGGACATCCAGGCGCAACTTTTTTATATATACGTCATATATACGAAATATGTCTCTGTGTGGGTG
>CAWUCQ010000100.1:0-12351 GCA_963920725.1 Rhamphomyia laevipes
CTCCTAAAGCATGTAATTAGGTTTGGCTAAATTTCGTTTAATTCGTTATGGTAGTATTTATCACGATAGGCGATAGCAATAATGCCTGACTATGGGACTAGCACTATAGGCACTTGCAAATGAAGTGAATAATAATTGTCTATTTTTCGTTTAGGTCTTTACAAGTACAACCGATTGCTTATTGGTTGGTTGATTGGTTTGAGAAGGGGGGAATGGAAGCGGCAAAATTACGTACCTAGACCGTACGATCCGTTGTACCCGCTTACGAAACATTATCCATTTTCACCATGAATCGTGCCATCCCACTTCTTTTATAAAGTTTGTCAGATTAGATTATCAGGTTTTTTCTTACTTAATAACTTAATTCTGTTTAGTTTCTTAATTCTAACAGTTTCCGTTATCAGACCTAGTCACACGGCATGTTTACGTAATAGTAAATGCCCCGTGACTATTCCTGTGTACAGTATGAGGATGGGTTTGGTCATATTGAGAATACTTCTCGATTGTTTAGCGTTTACTGCAGAACAGTTTTGTCTGGATACAAATATTCGGCGCAACCCTGTTCTGCTAGCCATAGTTTAAACGTCTTTTAATCGAGTTAACTGGTTAACTGATCTGGCAAATTGGCAGGTTGATATCCATCGCGCCATTTCTAGCCAATTCATCAGCTTTCTCATTACCCATTATATTCCTATTGGCCAGGAGACCAAATAATAAACAAATTATTATAATTTCGATTGCTATGTTTTTAAGTTTTTACAACTATTGATTTGGAAATTTGTTCTCAGAGAGTTTGAGTGCTTAAAAATATGAACTAAATTTTATGGGCCACCTTATATAACTTTTATAATAAAATTCTTTTCGAATCCATTCTATTGATTTCTGTTTTTTTATAAAACTTGGAAAAGTTAATGTAATATTTTTTTTTTTAAGCTAGTAAATTCTTTGGAGATCTTTGGTACATCATTGCAACTGGTCGGTGGTATCCAATTGTATTATATAAATATTAATATTCGTAGTACTATAGCTTTCGTTCGTCATCGTTTTAAGCCTAAGAAATAAGAATAATATAACAAGAAATCGTTTCATAAATAATTTGTTATGCCGGACCTGGTACACAATATTATCATTATACGCTCTTGCAGAAGGTGTACACGAGATGGTGGGTGACTATTTCATTTTCGAAATTATTTATATCGGATTTATTTTCTATTGTAAGAATTTTGTTCAGGGTCTTTCAATGCCTGTAAAAAAATATAAAATAGTATGTATATAGAATTTTTTTTGATGTTAAACATGCGTCACAACAATTTGAAATCAATAACAAATTTACCCCCCATTTAAAAGGACAAATATATAAAAAATTTTAGGTCAACTTTATATAAATATGTATATAAAAACAAAACAAAAAAAACTTGGTACATTTTGAATGTTGTTTTGCTTAAACTTGGCTATTTTGATGTTAAACTTATATTTAAATTTAGTTTATATTTATATCCCCTTTCCATTAAAATCATATAAAAATTGAATTATGTACTAAGCATTAAACTTATTCTCTAATCGCTGTATTCACATTGTAAGAGCTTAAAAGACTTTGTCAGAGGTTAAGATTTACTTATTTTTCTGGTTTTTCAGTGCAAGATTAAACATAAGCCATATATTCTTAATGTGCGGTTTAAATTAAACTTCAGATGCGGGTACAGCTTAAAGTTTCACTTTTGAAAATTTATTTATTATTAGTTTATTTCCAATTAGAATATACAATAATTTACATTTAGCATATTTAGCTTAGCTAAAGCTTAGTTGCAGTCTTAAGCTAAACAATCGATTTAAGTAGTTAAACTTAAGCATGCACTGTGTGAAATTTGCTACATATATTAAGGGCATATTTTACAGTTAAAACTTGAAGCTTAACTAGGAATTGTGTATAGCTTAAGTCTGCAACTTAAGATCACTATGTTTCTCAATCAAAATTTTCTTAAAAAATTAAATACATTACAACATAATTAATTAATGGAAAAATCAAAAATAAAATTTAATTAAATTCGAATAAGTTCGTAGCATTGATATTAAACTATTATATAAGAAATTAAGAAGTCGTCCAGAACTATTAAAATAACATCAGGTTTATATTAGAGGTTCCCCAACTTTTACCAATCGAGACCCACTATTAAAACCGTAGTTTTCGCGACCCAAACAAGAAAAAAGTAAAAACTTGGAATTTATATATTTAATAAAAGCGAATATTTAAGCGTAGTTATGATTAATGAGCTTGTTTTCTATTTTTATTTTATACATATATTCACTAAATGTTGACATAGAAAATATGGAAACGAATCGTCTTTACTTGGCGTTATTGAGTAGTTTTTACCATTTCTTTGGTCTTTCAACAAAATATTTATTTCACCTGTCAAGAGTATAACACAATTCACGTGTTATACTCTTGTATAACAAAATTCACGTGTTATACTGTTGACAGTGCCCTGTAAAATTAGCCATGGGTAAGGTAGGTTCAGGAAAATAAATGCCGAGTTTTTGAAATGTTTGCCATTGATCTATTTTATTGATATTTTATACTCAACACGTACTGGAAATTGATGTTTTGCTATATTGAATGAAAGGCAATACTGGAATATTAGATATTCATGGAATTAATTGTGTAATTCATTATTAAATTTCTCAACTTTTATTACGGTCTTTTCGAAATAACTGTAACTACTGCTAATCTTTGTTTTCTTGAATTTGTGGTATCAAATATAGAGCTAGCCTAAGCCCACTTTTGGGGAATTTCGCGATATTGTAATTTTATGAATATTGGTGTTTAGAGTAAATTTATAAGCCTAAAGTGATTCATTATTAAACAACATTAAACATTTACACACCATAATCACTCTACACACCAAAAATTTAATGGACACAATAAACAAAATTAGCAAAAGTGAACTGTATTAAGGTGGCGAATGAAAGCCTTTTCAAAAATATGTTATTTTTTCGGGATCTTTGAACAACACAAGGAAATTATGTAAATTTTCCTCAAATAAACAATTTTTTTTTCTTATTTTATTTTATTTATTTTACATAAAGAATATACTTTTAAAATTTTACAGTTACATTTTTTTTTTGATTTTTTTTTTTAGATATTAATTATTTACAATATGTATTTTTGTTAAATATGTATTTATATTTTTATAAATACAAAAAAAAAAACAAGTTTTTATGAAACAATTTTTATTATATTTTTTTTCTTTTTTAATTTTAATATTTTCCTTCATTTTAAATTTTTATATTTTACATTTTTTTTCTTTTTTTTTTTTTGTTATATAAATTTAAGGCCATACACTAAAAAATTTAAATAAAAATGAATGTTCTAATAATTTATAATTATATAAAAAGAAAATGCATATTTAGATTAATTATAGATTAAAATTATAATCTCATTTATTTTATATTTTATTAAGGACTCTCGTTGTTGTTGTTTGGAGGGGTTAGGGAAAAGTGTATTAATAATATTAATAGTAAAATAATAAAAAGATTAATAATTATAATAATATATTAAAAAAAAAAAACAAATCGTTGTAGGCCACAGGATTGTAATAATTAATAATAAAAATTTTATATTTTACACAAATTTTAAATTAATATTATTTACATTATTATATTTAAACAATAAAATAAAAATATTTTTAACAAGTTATTAATTTTAATATTTTTTTTGTTTTTCTTTTTGTTTCTTTTAATTTTACCCAATAACTTAAATCTGATTTTAAAAAAAAAATTGTCTTTTTTCCATTATTATACTTTGAACAAGTTTGGTTTGTTCTTTTAAATAATTTAAAGTTTGTGTCGTCATAATTAAATATAACAAAAATTAATTTCAATATATCAAATATGACGGGCATATTACATAATTAGTTTCATCAAACTTTGCGACAATTAATAAAAAGTCGTTATTGCCATTTTTTTGATTGAACTTAGGCAAAAAATTAATGCAAAATTTGAGTCTTCATAAATTTAAAAAATAATAATCAAAAATAAATTTTTTTTTACATAACTAGTACAAAAATCTATTATTTATATACTTAAACCTAAATGATATTTGCCCGGATTCCGGTTTAAAGTCGAAAATTTACGGATTTCGAATAAAATGTTTGAAACCCTTTATAAGTTTAGAGTAATTTAAATCGTAATTATGAATAAATTGTAATTTGAAATTTCTATACTTAAAGAATCCGGCAAATCATATATATTTGTATTGGCCACAGCGATAGAAACTCGCAGAAATGGAAAGGATTACAAATATAATATTTACTTTTTAAATCTAATTTGTCGATTATTTTAAATTTATGTATATATATATATATATATATATATATATATATATTAAAAAATATATAAAAATCATTCTTTTCGGGCACGTTTCTTTCCTTTTTTTGGAGGTTTCGCTTCAGTCCATGCATCTATAATATAGAAAAAAAATTTTTTTTTGTTTTTAATAAAATAATTAAAATTGTTTATTGTTAAAGGACGAACATAACTCCAAATTATTTTAATTAAAATTTAAAAGACTCCTAAAGAAGGAAAACTAAAATACTATATTTTTTTACCTCCTAATTCATCAAATGCAACATTTCCAGGTACTTGAATAGCAACTGTTGTTAGTTTTGTTGTTAGAACACTAGATTCATCTGTTTTTATATTATTCATATTATTTTTATTAATAAGATTAGTTGTAATTATATTTAATCTTTCATTTTCAATAAATGCTGTATTATTAGATTGTTGTTTAAAATTTTTTGGTAATGATTTTTGATTTTGTTGTTGATCAAATAATAATTTTTCATTATTTTCTGATGATAATGTTGTTGTTATCAAACATTCATTATTGTTATTTAAATTATTGTTATTAACAATTTGTTCTGATGCTTCTGATGATGATGATTTTATTATTATTGATGATGATGGTAATTTATCTTCTGATTTTAAATTATCAATATTATTATCTTTATCTGATAATAAATTTTCATCATCATCATTATTATTATTATTATCATTTAAAATTGTCGTTATTTTATTATTTATTGGTATTGCTGGTAATGGTGATAATGATGTTTTCTTTTTAACAAATTCTTCTAATTCATCACTAGTCATATGACGTGGTATTTCTAATGTACTATTATTATTAATAATAGTTGTAATTTTTGTTGTTGTTGTTGTATTAGTTTTTTTATTATTATTATTTTCAATAATAATATTATTGCCATTTTTTTTTAATTTGTTTACTTCATCTTTAATTTGTTTTTGATTTTTCATTTTATTATTATTATTATTTAATTCAAATAAATTATTATTAATTGTTGTTGTTAATAAAATATCATTATTATTATCTTGAATTTTATTTTTTTGTTTATTTTTATCTGTACGTGATGTTACCATTTGCCAACCATCATCATTATCATCAATATTATTATTTTTTATAAGTTTTTTATTATTATTTTTATTTATTAATGATTTATTTATTAAATCATTAGATTTTTTATTTATTTTATTAATTGATAATGTTGATTTTGATGATTGTTTATTATTATTATTGGTGATTTTTTGTGATTGTAATTGTTGTTGAACATTTGTAATAGTTGTTGTTGTTATTGTTTCTTTATTATTATTTAGAATATTTTGTTTAGTATTTTTTGTATCTAATATAATATTTTGTTGATTTTTATTTATAATTTTTTGTTGTTGTTGTTTATTTAATGTTGTTATATTATTATTTATTTGTTGTATTGTTGAATTATTTTTTTTTTTATTTTTTTTAATATTATTTTGTTGATGATTTATTATATTATCATTATTTATTAATAATTTATTAAATGATTTTGGTTCTATTGGTTTTTTAAATCCAATAATATATAAAATACCACCAAATATAAATACCAATAAAACTGGTATAATTAATATAATATTATATTGATCAATAAAATCATAATTAATATTTAAATAATTATTTAATATTTTATCCATTTTATATTATTTATTTTTTAATATATATATATATATATAGATAAATTCTCTTGTTTATATATTTCTAAAGATTTGGAATATTATATATAGTTTTTTTGTTGGAATATATAGAATTTATTAATACTATATAAACTCTTGCCACGTTTGTTGTGATGTTACACTATATGTTCATATGTAAATATATTTATATGGATAAATTAAAATATTATATTTATAATTAGCAAAGAACAATTATTTTATTTTTGTTGTTGATTTACAATTTATTTCTGGAGCGGCACTGGAACGGACTTTGGCCGAATTTACAAAAAATTATATAAATTTATCGGATATAAATATTTATTATAAATGTATAAAGAAATTTCTAAATTTTAACCAAAAAAAAAAATATAAAGAATACCCTTTTATTATAGCTTTGTTGTTTTTAAAATTAATTGTCACAATTCAAATCAAGTATATAATAATTATTTTTAAATTCAATATTTTAATATTTATGTAAAAATGTAACATAATCAAAAAACGAAAAAAAAAAACGAAATTAAAATTTTAATTCAGAGAACTTCACATAACCTGAAAACATAAAAAAAAATATGTATATATATATGTATATAAATGTATAATTGTATATAATTACAAAGTGTAAAAACTTCAGTATTATGTATGAATGTATACACGTACTAAGCAATGTGTTCTTTTACGTATGAAATATATGCAATTTAGAATTTGCATACACTAGCTAGTAATTGTATACATTTACTGAATTGACACTATACTTGCCGACTTAACAACTGTAACATATTTATTATAAAAATTTAATTTTAAGTAATAAAATTTAGTTTTCTTACCTTTTTTGTTGCTTTTTCTTATATTTATTTAAATTCATTCCAAAAATACTAAATGTATTAATTTTAAATATTATTATATTTCTCCTTTATTATTTTTTAATTTTTTATATGATTTTGTATTTTATTTTATGTTTCCCCAAAGTTCCAACAAGAAAAAAATCTTTTACTGCATATAATATTCATTGAATATTATTATAAAAGAAATATTTTAATTTTTCAATTAATTGAAATCCATTAAATAAGAATTTATTGCTTTCTGTTTTTTTTTTTTTTTGTAATATTTATAAAAAAAAAATAAGAAAATAAAATAAATTTATTATAATTTGTAATGATAATATATTGTGCCACCTGCCAACTATATAGCAATTTAAAATGTCAGTTTGTCAGTTCACAATAAATATGCCAACTCGTCAAAAAATTTCTTTCTTTTTTTTTTATTTTCTTTTTCATTTTTCAGTGTAAATGTTGATTATGAAATATCCCTATTAAAAAAAAAAAAAAAATCCCTTCAAATAAATTTTCAAAAAAAAAAAATGAAATTTTTTTCAAATAAAACAAATATACGCAATAATTGTTACGTTCAATAGTCACTAGCACTTCAATCGCTTTATAGATTTTTTTTTATTCTGTTATATACAATTTTAGCTTGGGCGGTATCGTTTTAATTATATATCAATATGGTCTGACGTATCCGTTCAGCTAGAACATACAACATTGTAAGTCGACCATATCACTTCTGTTGAATATATTTTAAACTTTACAATTGACAGTTGTTATATATTTTATCATAAGGTTTAGTGACGCTAAATTATTTTGATTTTTTAAAATGAAGGAGTTTTATACAACTTACGTCCAAACTTAATAAAGTCCAGATAAATTGCCATTGAATGCATTTTATATGTTAATCTATCAAAACTTACTACACTACGCTACTAAAGTGTTCACGTCGATCCTAGTTCCAAGTCTACTATACTACACGCTTCAAACATTTTGAGTGGAGTACATAAATACGTTACGTGTTGTACTTTTTTCGTAGTTCATCAATGTGAAATACGCTACACTACGCTATGTGATTTACAACGGAAATAAATTGTTGCTGTAAGTCAATTGTTTTATGTAAATCAATTTATTATGTATTTAAAAAATCAATCTCGTCGTAATTTTCTTTGAACACATAAAATCTCAAATTTTTTGATCTGGTCAAAGAAATTTAACATAAGTTAGTGGCAAAATCAAAGTTAGAATGAAATTTCCCTTTTTGTGGGTAATTTATTTGAAAAATTCGTTTCTTATTATCATTCTAATTTGACATACTTTTCCAATATATGGAACTATTGAAATGGAACAAAAATGCAACAAATATACGAATAAAAGATAAGATGGCCGGCCGAAAAACTGAATAATAAAAATAAAAAAATAATTAGTATTTCTTTCCTGCTAAAGATGATAAATGCTTTAGTTTCGTCAGAATTCCCAAATTTTTCATGAAAAGAAACGAGATGGTTCATTAAAATTCATTAGATAGACTTTTTGTATATATGATTGTCTCAATAGTTCATCAAAATTATGCCAGTGCCAGGTGTTAATCTAATACGGGCAGTGAAATGCTATCGACGTAAGCTTTTTTTTAGTATGCTTGGCCTGGTACCTGCTCTAATGAAATGAATTTTCATATAATATAAACGATATATTTCGCTTATATTAATTACGTTTAGGTGGTATTACGCAGCTCGCGTAAATGCATTGGGGAAAAAATGTATTTTTTTTTCATCAGCAGATGGCGGGCAAAATTCTCCAATTATTTATTACGTGAAAGTGAAATATGTAAGCTATATAATTTAATTTTGAGATGATGTACATGTACCTGTGGGAATGCAATTTTTGTGAAATAGTCGATAACAAAACCTTCAGTAAAATTCTTTATTATTCATAATCTGATGGTAATGCAAGGTATCTTAAATAGAGGATGACAAAACCTTTAGTAAAATTCATTATTCATAAAGTGATATATAAAATATAATATTGTATTTCTATTTCTTATAGTAGTGACACGGTAGATTGTAACTTATGAATGTAGATGACGCCACAGTGTTCTTTTTGAAAAATTGGAAAATAAATCTTTCAGAATGAAAAAAAAGTAATATTTTTTCAATGCCATTGTATTTCTTTCTATTCATTCTGAAAGATTGTATTTCTTTCTACTCATATTACTTTTTTCGTTCTTAGAGATTTTATTTTTCCAATTTTCATTACATTCGTAAGTTACAAACTACCGTGTCACTACTATAAGAAATAGAAATACAATGATAATATATAAATTATAAATGTATTTTATAATACAAAAGCAGAGATGCAAACCAAAAAAAAAATCGACATGGTTCGTTTTTGGTTTAATGATAATTTTTTTTCGAAATTGGTTTGGTTTTGGTTCCATTTTCAAAATTTCTTTTTCTTGGTTTTCGTTTGGTTTAAGAAATAGAATAGACTAAATTTTGGACTGTTAACGATCTCTAATTTTCATATATTTAGACTTTAGAGTCAATATAAATGTACCTACACAGATAGAGGTCAGTAGATTTAGGGAATCTATGTAAAAAATTCGTATGGATATTTCATATTTCCAGGAGCATATAATATTATCTGATTTGTGGTTAATTTAGCACACATGATAGTTTTTATTATGTAGTTGGTATTGATGGCTTGTAAAATTTGTGGGTTCAATGTTAAAATCACCAATTATATTTCATATGAATGTCATTTCACACACAGATTGATCTTGTCATCTTAGTGTAGTATTTGGAACAGCTATAGCTTTAAATTGGTTCATTAGGGAAATTAAATATATGAAGTTTTTGTTTCCGAATAATGTTTATATTATATTATTTATATGGTCTAAGTCTAGTGCATGTAGTTATTATACGGATTTCAATTAAATCTGGTATACATATATTATTTTTGTAAGCTAGTTTTGTACCTATAAAATTTAGGGTCAGCTGTTTAAGAGCGGGTTCCTATCAAAATTTAGAAATATATAAAATAACATTTTTTAAAAAAGGACTGTTACGAAGTTATTGTTAATTACTAAAAAAAAACTGTTGGCCACAAATCACTGTTGAACCTAACTACGAGTTATCTATCTGCTTCTCCTTATGTTAGCAAACTTTATTTTTATACTTTATCGTTTGTTTTAACTGTTGACTTTTAAAAACTTTGAAAAGAATTATGTCTATATCATTTTTTTTTGATATTATCAAAGAATGACATTTTATTTAAACGGTTTCGAATATAATTAAAGAATATTTAATTTTTTTTGTGATATTATAGCTTGTTATTGCCCAAAATACTTTGCAGTATACAACTATCCTTAAATTTTCATACAAAATAGAATTGTGTAGAATATAATTGTGTAGAGTTTTATTTATTTATATAATTATTTAGGAGGGGGGGCAGCTGTCATCAATTTTGTAAAATAAAGTTGTAAAATAATGGAAAATATTTAAAAATAGATTTTTCAATTATAAATTATTGTGTAAACAAGTTCATGATTAATTTACTGATATACATATAAACTGTTTAAAATGCAGTTTTTACTAGGGGATTCCCCAATTTTATTACATAATTTTTATAAAAACAGATTAATAATTAACTAAAAATTATTATAATTAATATATTGCCAGTTTAAAACGTTAATGAAATAAATAAAACAAAAATTCAATTAAAAATATAATAAAAATTTGTTCATTCTCTGAGGTAATTTAAAATCGCTCTAAAAAGTATAATGGAATTCAAATTTTCTATGTCGTTTTTTGTTTTATTTATTTCATTAACAAATTTTCTATGGAAAAATTGTTTAATCAAAATTTGAATTTAAAATATTTGAAAATTTAAGTGAAAAATGAAATAATTTTTTTTTTGTTTTTTATAATTTAATAGCTTTCCAAAAAAAATATGGGAAAATTATAATAGTTTTAATTTGGTTAGCACGTATCAGAATCAGTATTAATTTAAATAGATAATTATTTTTTATATATATAAAACAATATTAAATAAAAACAGAAAAAAAAATTGTTTAGGTATCTTTATTTATATTAACAATTTTAAATTTTTTTGTTGTATGAAAAAACAAAATTGCATTAACATTATACCATAGCTCACCGTCGGCCCAAATTATAAATAAAATATACATACATATATATAAAAAAAGAAAATACCAAATTTTCCATTGAAAATTGCATGGATTTAATATTATGTGTATAATTAATAATAAGTTTTTTTTTTTTATTTTACAATTTTTTGTCCTCTACGAATATAAAATAAAAACGAAGATTAAATTTAATAAAGTAAAATTGAAAGAACGAAGATTCTTTTTATTTAACACTTTCTAATATTGTATATACATATATATATATATTTGCAGTATTATATTTATATAGTCTAATATATGTATATTTTTACAAATAATGCGAGTGGAAATGATGTTTAATTTAAATATCATCAGCTTAATATTGTCTTGTACCATGTCCATTTTTTCCATATTTTTGGTTTAAAGGTAATTTGTGATTGAGGGATTTTTAATCTATAAAACCATCAATTATACCGTCCATCAAGTCGGTATAACGAGTTTTAATGATTGTTCCAAGTTTAGTCATTTAAAAATTTTCAAGTTTAGTCATTTAAAAATGTTCCAAGTTTAGTCATAAAAAAATGATGTAAACATTTAAACTCTTAAATATAACTCGAAAATATGAAAAGTGGACATGGAACAAGTTAATATTTAGGCGACGATATGTATATATATAATATTTATATAGAAAACGAAAGGAAATTCTTAAAGCTTCCATTATTGTACCCAGCATTTTTTTATTTTACTTCCATTTAGTGTGAAAGAATGTTTTTTTTTTGTATAGAAAAAAATAATTAACATTTTATATTTTAATTAAGGTAAGTAGAGCAAATATGGAACAATAAAAAATTTAGAAAAATTCGAATGTCGTACATACATTAAAAATTCACAAAATGAATCGTTTTTATTGTGAATTAACGAAATCTGTTTTTTTTTTTTTGTTATATTGCTGGGAATTTCGCAGTCCGTTTTATATAATTCCTAATAGAATAAAGAAAGTTACTATAATTTTTTTTTCCTATCGCAAATACCGATTACCTTATTAATAATTCAAAAAAACTGATATTAAATATTGGTTGGTTGTATCCAGTGGGTCTTTAAACTGTATTCCGCGGTTTTTTTTGATTTTTTTAAAGAATTCTGCGAATTTTAAATTAAATTTCTAAATAATGAATATAAATATAGACAAACATTTAAAGCTTGGGCTACATAGTTGTTTCTATCAGTTCAGTTTCGATTCGACTGGTTAAGTATACTGAACACATAGTTCGATTGTGCAACCGATAAAATCACATATTATTATTTTTTGAAACTGTCTTGACATTTCCTTCAGTTTGGATTCGCAAAATTCTAATCGTTCCCAAACTC
>CAWUCQ010000103.1:0-30007 GCA_963920725.1 Rhamphomyia laevipes
CACCGGTACAATGACTTGGAAACCGCGAAAAACCTAGACGTCTAGTAGTAACGCTACATCCTACATCATTGCATTTTTGTTTGGTTTTTCCTCTTAAAATGTAATACATTTGAAATATATACATATTTTATTTTTAAAATACTGAATTAAATTTACTTTAATTTTAACCAGCTGTTCTGTACCATATTCAAAATGTTTCGATTTGTATCCTTTACCTGTAAATTTATTCCGTAAATTTTATTTAACATAGCATTTTTAAGATTTTTCCCCATTTATTTTCCATATTCCAATATCGAAAACTTTTTCAACGCATGACTTAGTGAAATTCCTGAATTCCTTATAATGTGCAAACAAACCGGACAATAATTTATGCACAAATTTTGTATTTATCTTGTTTATTTCATGCTTCATAACAAAAAAAAGTGTAAGCAAAGTGAAGAGCATAGGAACGTGTTTCAAAATATTCTTTCATTGGGCATGATGAGTATGTGCATGCATATGATAAAATTGTACAAATTAGCATAATATCCTATAATTTGACGTAGATTAAAATCTATTAAAAAAACTGAATTTTTAGTGAAATTTTTTATGTCTTTTGATCTTTTAAATGAATTTTTAAACTTTAATTTTATGTAATAAATTTATATTAAAATATGGCAAAAGTAAATGTTATAGCGAATATTTATATATTTTTTTAGCTGTGAATTTCTGATTGGTTAAAAGTCAACAATATTAATTAAAATAAAAAAATTGGAAAAGTTATATTCAAAAATTATTGAACAATAATCATTACCGTAATTTCAAACAGGGAGGAATTTGGAAACGATGGCAATGCACAAACATTAGTAGATAACCGTCGTCACTCAGTGCGATAAAAAAACGGAAATGGAATTAATACATCAAATGGTGTGCGTAGGCAACAAGCAACATGCGTCTATTCTACACGCCATGTAAGTGCAGCACTTACGGAAATGGGTTAAAAAGCTTAATTATTAAAAACGAAGCAATACATCATAATTAAAGACGTGGCTTTTAGTATACTTATAGGTAGTCTGTTTATCATATAGGTATTTTAAAATACAATTTGGTAATTCCCATTTTTGTGAAGTTTTTAAAAGTAATAAATTACAATGTTGTGGATGGTATCTTGTAAGTAGCTTCCATGCAACCATGTAAAGCTGGGTATACTCTCGCCGTTCCTGCTTTAAAATGTCAAAAAAAGTTGAAAAAAACTTGGTGATTCTGCTATGTTCTGCGGAAAAATTCATTCGATTTCAACTTTTCCGCTTTGCTTAAGAATAATTTTTCTTTTGACATGATGATATTTCTATACATTTCAACTTTTTTTGGGCATTTCAAAGCCATTTTCCTATTTAAATGAATTATTAATATAGAAATTGTTGACAAAAAACTAATTTTATTACATGTTATGCCATAGACAGTTTAAAGTTTCTACCAATTCTGATCCTTGTATATATAGTTTATTTGAAAATATCTGTTAAAACTCAGTATTTCAATACCTACCTGGGACATATATACGCTTGAAGTACAAATACCTAATATATAAATTAGAGTGGTACATTTTATTATTATTGTGATTTTAACATTCATTAACTAACTCTTACATTAAATTAATTTACCTATTCGAGCGATAAACCAAATTTGTTTACTTTATTTCATATATCCTATCTAAAGGATTTTTATACCACGTGTGTAGACATCCCAAAATATAATTATTTAAAAAGGATTAGAAATTCATAGTTAAAATTAGTTTAGTTTATAAAAATATATTACATTACAAAAACAAAATATTATATTTAAAGGACTAAAATTTAATAAAATTAATTATCTCGAATACAGAATTTATTGTTACCTAGCATATAGCATAACCCCAAAAACAAAAACCACATAAATTATGAATATGTTTTAAAAGGGTTTGCTTTATGAATCAAGATGATCTTTTAAATAAACAATCCTATTCAAATTACCCAATTTTAATATAAATAAATAAAATTGGCATTTGATTAATTTCTTATAATGGAATAAATGTTTTAATAAGAAGGAAAAACAAATAGTTTTAGAAATTTTTAGATCGAATTTATATAATATTTAATTATATTTGAAAAGTCATAACACTAGATGAGCTACTAGAACTGATATTACAAAATAAATATGATGATGAACAAGAACAAAGTTTATTCTGTCTGAGTTTTGTAAATAAAGAATAACATATTACAGGGGCAGGGAGGCTATTCTTCAATTAATTTCAACGTTGGCTCTTTTTGGAACTGCTACCCTTGAATAACATAAAACACTTGAAATACCAAGATTTAAAATGTTATTTCATATTATAATTGACACCTTACTCGGTTCACACCATTTATAACAATTTATTTCAAGAATTTCAAATTTTATAATATTCGTTAGAACGAATCATTTTTATAACAATCAACTTAAGAATAGCGTCCCTCCAGAAGGATTTATTAAAAAATTATTAGTAAGGAATAATAAGAAATTTAATGTAAAGTTCTACCTTTCTGAGGTACTTGTGGCATCCTTGACAACCACCAGGAATATCACATCAAAAATCAAAAATTATGTAAAATTATGAATAAAAATGGTGAAAAAATGTTTAACAACAACTTCGTCTTATACACGGCGTACGGAGGTAGTTGTTTAATACCACATGATTTTACTAAAAATTACTCATAAAATTTATGATTACTCACAAAAGAAAACTCACCTTCGGATGGATACTCCATGAATGCTAGGAAAAATCCTAATATGTATAAATATAAATTTTATAATTTTTCATCACAATTTTCATAATCATAAATTTGCATAATATTTATACATATATAATACCAATGTTTAAGAAGTGTAAAGTTCTTAAAAAATTAATACAATTTTCAAGTAATAATAATAATAGGTATACTAAATTTAGGTACTTCTCGTTGGGGAAATATATTCCGATTAACTAAATTTCCAAATTTCCCCGATGATAAATTCCAATGAAAGCAAATTATTTTGAGTTCAAAATTATTTCCAAAACAGGAAATAATGCAGAAAAATCAATTTTTTTAAAGTTGTTACTGCTGCTGAACTATTTCAAATCTCTTGTAGATCTGATTCATAGTTTGTATTCGGAATTCGGATTCGTGATATTGCTATCAAAAGATTAACTATAGATGAAATAGAAATTTTGACGCTAGTTTATTCCGAATAAATAGAATACAAAAATGGCGAAATGATTGAATAAAACTTATATTAGCAATCGAGTGTCTAACGATTTAATCCTTATCCATCTTAGACCATCACCTTCCTGTTGTCAAGAAAATAGGGCCTAAGAATTAAACTGACTATCTGTCAGTTATTAGTTAATAGGACTATTTTCAATAAGAATAAGATAATATATTTAAATTTAAAGCTTGGATTCTTGCATTTCCCCACATGCTGATAAAAAATTTACTATCCACAGTTGATTTAAGCTCTGATATTTCCATTACCGAAAACAAACCTAGCCAAAAATAAAAATATTCCCCTATTCCCCACTAAAATAAAAATTCAATTTGTTGATTCTTATTATTCCTACTGGTGGTTGTTACCAAAAACAAAATTTTACTAAATATTTCCTCTATTTTCCAGTCATTTCCAGTCTGTTTACATTTAAACTTTCCAATTAATATTTGTATTATATATAAAGGATATCACATACAGTGACAGAGTGACAATCAAAATTCATTCAATTTAGTTAGTTTAAATTTAGATCGTTAGTTGTCATTTTGAACTCGTAACGTTCGGTTCAGTATCGGAAAATATTTATAAAATTTATTATATAATTTCGGCGGGTTATTTAAGCAAAAAAAAAAAAAATTTTTTTGTTAATAAAATGAATTAAATTAAATATGAAAATAAAAACAACTCTTCAATGAAATATTAAATAATATAATTATTCAAAGGTTAAGTAGTAATTTTACAATGCTATTGTGCAGTGTTGTGTCTTGCTATATTATTCAAATTTGAATAACGTAAATGTCATAAATCAGATCAAGTGTTTTATCTCCAATTTTTTTTTTTGTTGTATTTATTTTTATTATTAATAGCCCCCAGAATAGTGAAAATAAAAATTAATTAAAAGGGTTTTTTTTGTTGTTTTTCAAAAATCAAATCACAAAAATAAGCGATTAAGAGCCACTACTAATAAAAGTTTTAGTTTTGTTTGAAGAGTTTTGTTATATAGAAATATAAAAAAATAAATAAATATTATTGATAAGAAAATTTCCAAATTTTGTTAAATTTGAAGTGCAAAGTGTGGTCACGATTCAGATCGCCACGGCCCAATAGGGCTGGTGGCGGTAGTGGTCGTTATTATTTAGCTGATGATGTTAAAAATTATGAGAATACGATTGATGGTCCAGATGAAGTATTTATAAATATATCATCACAACAACAACCCAGTATAAATAACATAAATAAAATGTCAGCCTATGCACCACGTTATAGATTTAGAGATTTATTATTAGGTGATTTTGCATTTAACGATGATGGCGAAAGGTAAGCTATTAAAATAATATTTATAAATATTTTGTAATTAAATATAATTAATTATGATTTTTCTACAAATATTTAAATTATGGTTGAATTAGGTCATTATACATTCATAATTATTATCAAATTAACTCACATTAATCATTATTTTGAATTGATTTGATGTAGCTTATAATTATAAATATTTAATCGTTAATATTTCTCTTGAAATTCAATATTATTTTAAAAATAACTATTATAATAACAATTTCTATAACAAAATCAATTTTTATATCGAAATAATTTGAGTTTTAATATTATTAATATTACAAAATGTTAGTTCGTTGAATTGTCTCTAATATTTGAACTGTAATAAGTGTTTCTTAATTAACTGAATTTCGAGAAATAAAAGTAATTTCAAATTAAAATTAAAATTATTTTATTTCTGGAATTTGAATCTCTGTTTTTCCTTAGCAAATATTTGAATATTTGAGCTGTTTAGTTTTATAAATTTTATTATTTTAAATTCGTAATGACTTGAATTTCTAGTAACTCCTTCTATTAAGTAGTTTTTGGCTGATTTAATAACTTTTGTTTGTTTTCGGTGATGGAAATTAGAGTTTAAAGTTCCAGATGATTAAATATGTTCTTCCTTCAAGGTTATCTTACTTCCAACATACATTTTTAAGCTTATTTTCGCTGATCCAAATAAAAAATAAATTTCTTTCTTAAGTCCCCATCCTATTGCGGGAAGTTATGATTGATTAGGATTGTGTAATGTGTACTTATTCAATAATTAATAATTGATGGAACAAATAACCCAGTTAATCAAACTAACTTTTTTATTAATCGGACTGGTTTATTTTTCGGACAATGCTCGAAATATAATAAAATCACAGTAAATATTTCTTTAGCAGGATTTTAATGAATCACATTCATCGGAGAATAAAATATTTGAAATTTTTAACAAATCTGGGTTATTTACAAGGTTTTCGGACCCTCCTCCTTATGAACCAAGCAACCAACCAACCAACTATTAGATATAATTACGAGTTGTCCTCTCCCACTAAATTATCGACTTTTTTTATTATATAATTATCAATTTTATTTCATAATATCATAATTATCTAAAAGTAAATTTTATATTCTAATAAATCATATTAAATTAATTATGTGTAATTTTTAATTTTTAATCAAAAATGGAATTACATGTAAACGCATACCTTTAAAATGTTTTGCAATTAATAAAATATCAATAACAGAATCCTTAAAAAATTCCTCCGAAATAAATTGGTTAAAAACCATATCATTAAATTCTAAGAATAGATTGAAAGCATTGCAATATTTAATAGAATTATAAATACACAAAATGCTAATGTGTCTAGTAATGTGGGGGTTTATACAAAGTAATATTCAAACGTACACATAATTAATATCTTTCAAAATAATGTAATGAAATTCCTTTTTACTGACATAAAGATATTTATTAATGGAAAGCTTGAATGGATTTCTTTGCTTCTTTAAGGGTTAAAAGTTAAAAGTGATTGTTTATGGCTTCATGGGATCTCAATAAATGAAAATTTGTCAAAACGGTTCAATAATTATCCACTAATTATCGGTTAAACGATGTCTCGTTGTTCTCAAAGGTTGAAATTACAAAAAGAGCTCATCAATAGGTCATAGTAATTGATTCTTATCCGCTTCCAATGTAAGTTCATTGGGAGGCTACCGAAATATTCGAATTATATAAAATACAAAAATACATTTTTAAATTTTTGGAACACATTCCTTATTTTATACTGTCTTCATTTAATTATTGATTTTGTAAATAAATACTCAACAACAAAATTTTGTTTTACTTTCTACTTATTTACTCACAATTAACAAATAATGACAAATAAGTTTATTACTTTTATTAATATTGTAACTATTGATTAGTTTTTAACTAATTTTCGTTTTTAATTAATTAGCTTTATTAGCAAACATGGGTTTTGAGCTACCACTTTTTTATGTTGTGTTACTTTAACCTTCATAGAATTTATTCTGTCAAATTATATATTTAAATACTTAACAAAATTAGTTTACTGACTTCATTGTTTAAATTATATTTGTTATTTTAACAGAAGAATCAATGGTGGAGCTGGTACTAAGCCTGTTCCCTATACCTATTTGCTATTATTTTGATTATTGTGGAGGTATAATAAATTTTATGCATTTAGTTCATATTTTAAATGAAATTAAGCATAAAGTTTGAACGAAAAAAAATCAGGACAATTAAAAAATATTTCTTTATAAGAAAATTCTTTTGTCATGTGTTACCATATTGAATATATTTACATTTTTTTAATTGACCAACTTTTCCTTGTTTTATTTATATCTTAAGAGTCCTTGATTTTAATTTTCTGGTAACTAACAATAATTAACATTTATGTTGAATTCCATAAAAAAAGACGTAATCCTTTTTAAATAAGGAATTTTTATGATTATTATAGAGAAAAGTACCCTTCTATTTATATCGGTATTATCCTTAATTACACGGCTCTTATACATCTATAAAAGGAATATTTCTTATGTAAACTTATACACGTTAATTGATAACCTAAAAATATAAAATTTCAAGGTTTAAACTTGTAACCGATGAAAATAATATTTTTTCTTTAATAATTAATTTATTTATGTTTTTATTTTTATAATTTTTCGCTACAAATTTAATTTTTTATAACTAAATATTTATAATTAAATCTTATTAAAATGTTGAGGAACGGCACCCACTAATAAGGAAATGAGTGACTTTTGTTGTTTTTATAAATTAAAAGTGAAATCGTATATTTTCTAAAATTCTTTTGTCTATTTTGGAATTTCATTTATTGGAATGGTTTTAAAATTATATTTTAATAAATTTATTCATAAACTAAAAAAGGATATAAAAAAATATTTGTTACAAATTTTTTACTATATTTAAAGGATACCAATTACGAACGAACAGTCCTCTCTTATCTGTTACAGAGTATAGAAGACTAGGAAGTGCTTAAACATTAATTTAAACCTCTATATATACAAAAAATAGAAACCAAAATAAAAAATATAAAAACATTTTGTAGTTAAAATTGACAAGAATATAATTGTACTAAAAAGTGTAAAATAATTAAATAAATAGTAGAAAAATATATAAATTAAAAAAAAATATTTAATATATTAAAAAATTAAAATAAATAATTTTATTTGATGGTGGATAAAAAACCCCCACCAGGGGATCCTGGTATTAAAAGCCTTAATAAACATTATATAATTTTTGATAAAACAAAGTGCATAAACAATAAAATGGAATGCCCAAAACATTTAATTATTAAAAGAATTGATGACAATAAAAACATGAATTCAGTTTCACCTTTTTTATTAAAAAGGGTAATAACTAGTGTTGCTGGTGAAGTTGAAACATGTGCCAAATTAAGAAATGGCACTGTTTTAATTAAAACAAAAATTGTGGCACAAGCTCAGAAAATAATCCAAATTACACAATTTCTACAAACAATAAATGTTACTGTTGAAGAGCACCAAACATTGAATTACAGTAGAGCAGTTGTATTTTGTGAAGATTTTAAATATATGCCAGACGAAGAAATCTTAGAAGAGATGAGAGATCAACACGTAATAGAAATTAGAAGATTCAACAAAAAAAATAGGAGAGAAATTAGTGGAAACTGGTCTGTATATGTTGAAATTTTCTACTACAAAATTTAACAACCCAAATAAGCGTTGGATATCAAAAGATAAATGTAAGAGTATACATACCACCACCACTTCGCTGTTTCAAGTGCTGTAACTTCAACCACCTCACTGATAATTGTAAAAAAGAAAAAACTTGCTCAAATTGTAGTGAAGAATACCATTTGATAGATGAAAAACAAAAATGTGAGAGACCTAAGAAATGCCCTAACTGTAAAGGTAACCACAATAGATTCTCCAAAATATGCCCACGGTTTATAAAAGAAAGAGAAATTAAAACTATAAAAATTAAAGAAAAAGTAGACATCAGAGAAGCTATTAGACTATATAATAGCAGATTACCATACACACAACCGTTCTCAAAGATAGTAGCCTCTCCATCTAATAAATGTACGTGTAAATGTAATGAAATTGCAACATCAAACACAAATACCGACCAAAATAAAAACTTCAACAACGAAAACACAAATAAATCGAATGAAAGCTCAAAAATCATTCCATCAACATCAAAAGCTGTAATTGATAAAACATATAACACACAGGTATTAGGTAATAACAAAATTCTAGTATCTAAAAATATAAGTAAAAGACAAAAAAACGATCTTAAAAAATTAGATAAAAGTAATAAAAAAAAATTAACATTAAAATCTAATAACAACAATAAGAATAACTCATATAATAGTAGTAGTAGTATAAGTGACTCAGAGTCACTAACCGATATGATAACTAATGACTAATATTGTACAATGGAATTGTGATGGTTTTTATAGCCATATAAATGAATTTAATTTAATTTTAAGTAACTATAAACCAATTGTAATTTGCCTACAAGAAACTAAGTTTAAAACTAATCATATAGCAGAATTAAAAAATTATAATACATATCAAAAAAATGTTATATCAAATACAGTTGCACATGGTGGTGTAGCTATATTTGTTGATAAAAATTACAATTCTGAAGAAATCGAAATTAACTCTAACTTACAAGTAGTTGCTATTAAAATGTACTACCCATTTGAATTCATTATATGCAATATTTATTTATCTGGAGTTGAAAAAACTAGTAAAACTGAATTAGATAATGTAATTAGTTCTTTCAATTGTCCTTTTTTATTAGTGGGCGATTTTAATGTCCATAATATATTGTGGGGGTCAAAAAAAAATAATTCAAAAGGTAAAATGATAGAAAACTTTATAATAGAAAATAATTTAAATTTGATGAATGAAAAAGTGCCAACCCATTTTAGTTCAGGTTATAATTCGTTTAGTTCCATAGATTTGTCAATTGTTTCACCATCTATTCATTATAAATTCGATTGGTTTGTTGATGATGATCTCTATGACAGCGATCATTTTCCCATTATAATCCCATTATTATTTTGTAATAGAGAAAATCAAAGTCTTCCGAAATGGAAAATAAATCAAGCTAATTGGAACTTATACCAAGAAAATATTGACTTGAATATATCGTTGGAAAATTTTGAAAACGTAAATGAAATGGAATATTATATTAGAAATAGTATCTTGAAAGCAGCATTAGACTCTATACCCCAATCTGTAAATAATAAAAAACGCAAAGTTCCATGGTGGAATACTGAAATAAATTATATTTTAAGAGAAAAGAAAAAACTATTTAGAATATATCGAAGTACAATGAACGATAGGGACCTAGATAACTTTAAAAAAATTAAATATAACGCAAAAAAAATAATAAGGAAAGTAAAGCAATCATGCTGTGAAAATTTTATTGGAAAAATTAACTCGAAAACTCCATCTAGTATAATTTTTGATAGCATAAGACGAGTAAAAGGTCAGAGTAAAAACTCGATAATTACATGTCTTAAAGATAATAATAAAATAATAACAGATACAAAAAATATTAGTGAAAATTTAGCTAACTCATTTCAAACAATTTCAAGTAATCAAAACTATAGTGACATTTTTTTAGAATATAAAAATAAAATAGAAAAGGCTGAAATAAATATACCAAAAAATAACAATTACTTCTACAATAGACCTTTTAACATACAAGAACTATCTTTTTCTTTATCAAAATGAAAAGGATCCTCTCCAGGACCAGACCAAATTCATTATAACATGATTAAAAATCTAAAAATTAACGACCAAAACTATTTATTAAATTTCTATAATTATCTATGGACTCATAATCTTTTTCCTGAATCATGGCAAAAAGCATTATTGATTCCTATTAAAAAACCAGGAAAAGATCCGAAAATCTCCAGCAATTACAGGCCTATAACCCTTACAAACTGTTTATGTAAATTTTCGAACGAATCGTCAATAATAGATTAATGTGGTACCTTGAACATTTTAACAAAATTAATATGCACCAATCTGGTTTCCGCAAATTTAGATCTACCGGTGATAATATAGCTACATTCGAATCAGATATTATGGAAACATTTAGTAAAAAAAAATTATTGTTTGTCTTTTTTGATATTGAAAAAGCTTATGACACTGTCTGGCGTAGAAGTATTATTGATAGTTTAATAAAATGTGGATTAAAAGGTAATATGGTTAATTTTATAAACAACTTCTTAAAGAACAGAAAATTCATCACTGTTGTAGGAAACTCTTATTCAAATGAAAAAATAATGGAAAACGGGATACCACAAGGATCCGTCTTAAGCGTGACCTTATTTTTGGTGGTAATTAATAATATCTTTAAGGAAATTAAACTCCCAATAAAATCCCTACTTTATGCAGACGATTTAGTTATTTATTTGAGCCACAAAGATTTAAACCAATTAAAAATTAAAATACAAGATGTTCTAAACAAATTAACGGACTGGTCATCTCGGTATGGATTAAACTTTTCAGAAACAGTTGCTATGATCTTTTGTAGAAAACGTAGCATAAATATATACCCAGAATTAAAATTAAATCATAAAACTTTAAACTATGTTACAGAAATTAAATTCTTAGGTTTAATATTTGACCACAAACTAAAATGGCTTCCCCATATTAATGAAATAAAAGCTAAAGCTTTAAAAACTTTAAATTTATTAAAAATATTGAAACACTCCCAGTATGGATCTGATCGTAAACTTAATGTTGAGAATACACGAAACAACTATACTACCGATATTAGATTACGGATCATTTATATACGATTCGGCCTCAAATAATGTTATTAAAAAATTAGACCCTATAAATAATTTGGGAGTTAGGATATCGATAGGAGCCTATAAAACAAGCCTTGTTGATAGTATCTTATCTGAATCAAGTTGGTTACCTCTAAAATACCGCAGAGAAAAACAGCTGATATCTATGTATCTAAAAATCAAATCTTTTAAAAATCACCCTGGGTTGGCACTTTCTAAGTTCACTGCAGGCAATGTATTGCTTGTACAATAAAAACCCATTAATAAATAAAATAAAAGATTTAATATACCAGAACAAAGATAAAGTAAATATAAATTTTCTCTGGATCCCAAGTCACATTGGTATAAAAAATAATGAAATTGTAGACAAACTAGCTAAAGAAGCAAGTAATCAACCAACCGATGATTCATACAATTTTATATATTCCGATATGAAAAGACTAATCAAAAAAAAAAAAAAATATAATAATGATTGGAAAGCTATATCAGAAAATAAATTAAGAGAAATTAAAAAAAACATATTCAAATGGAAACATATTGACTACTTTAATAGAAAAGACTCTACTGTACTAACAAGAATAAGAATAGGACATACTGCTTTAACACACTCTTATTTAATTTTAAAAAATTAACCACCTCAATGCTGTGGTCAACAATTAACAATAAAACACATATTTACAAACTGCACCAAATATATAAATCATCGTACAGAATTTAAAATGTTTTGAAATAATGTGGTTATGCTAATATAAGAATAATAAACTTCTTAAAAAAAATTAATTTATACAATTTACTTTAGTTTTAAACTTAGTTTCCAAAAATCAATTCAAAATTAATAATTATAACATTGGATTTTAATATTATAATATAAACTATAAGTTAACTGGAAAGTAATTATGAAAATGAAAATAATTTAATTTATATAAAATGAACAGCATAATTTTGTAATTTAAGTTGAATAATTTAATTTTAGTTAAACAACGTGTAATTTTAGTTAAAAATTGTATCTTATTTTTTCTCTTTTTGGGCTTGATATAACCTTTTTGTGTTGGTAGGCCAATAAAAAAAAAAAAAAAAAAAAAAAAAATTACGAACGAATTCTGCAGTCAAAAGTATAATAATTTTGTATACATTTTCAATATTAAATTATTTCAATTATACAATTCAAAAAATGAATGTATTTCAGAATTAATTTAAATTAAGGATAGGCAAGTTGGCGGACACAGACGTTTTGTACGTGTTTTGCTATGCGATAGCAGGACATTAAAACATGTTAAGATTTTGAAATGAAATAAAGACCAAATTCTGATTACAAGTCAAACTTTTAATGATTCACATTATTATTGAGAGTATCCTTAGAACGTATACGAAAACATTTCCGGTTCATATAAGAATATTTGAAGGAAATTTTGTTATACACAATTTGACAAGAAGAACTGTAATATTGACAAGTATTATGTATTTCAAATACATTTTTTTATTATAACTTATTTATATAGTTATATGTGGGTTCTAGTTCTTATCTTAAATATAATATTATTCTTAATGCAAGGAATCTTATTTACTTTTGCATTGGAAATAATAGATATTTCTTTCATAAGAAATATGATGAGAACGTAAATTTAATAAACACTTGTGTAAATATTGCACAAGCATCATGATGTTTTTTCTTAAGAAATAATTGTAAGGCGATACTTAAATTATTTCTTTATGCAAATCTAATGCGCTTGCGCTTGGCATTATTTTCAATTTACAAAGATCGCATTTAAGATTGTATCTTTTTTTTAGCTTTAAGAATTTAGTTTATAATTATTGAAATGAAATAAAGATCAGTTATAATTCAGAACTCAAACTTATCGTTTTGATTTCAATCATTACTGGCGCAGTCTCCTTAAACGAACCTATCGTGCTATGAGATCATAATTTTAATATGCAATCTCAAAAACTATAGAAATTCGGCAAAATTAACTAAAGTGTAAAGTTATAAAAATAAAAATAACTTTAAAGAAAAAGTTATCAAAAAAATTTAATATTTTATTAAAAATATTATTGTATCCAGAATATAAAAATAATTTTAAAGGAAAAATTATCAAGAAAATTTAATATTTTATTAAAAATATTATTGTATCCAGAGATAATAAGTTAAATAAAAGAGTTTAAAATCAGTGATCATCAGTCTCCAGAAATCACCATCATCAGTCTCCAGAAATCATCATCATCATTCTTCAGAGATCATCATTTTATCATTTCATCAAATCTCAATTTTATCTACCAGGTCATCTACTAAGAATCTAAGTACATCAGTCAAAGTGAGTTGTTCCAATTTTTTTTTTTTACTACTAAAAGAATACGGATTTTAATTATTGCTTAAAAAAAAAAAAAAAAAAAATTTAAGTGAATATAATCTAAAGCGAATAAGCTTATAAATTTTATTGCGAATTAGAATAATTTTTTTTAAATTACTGACTTATAAAGTAAAATTTAACAAAAAAAAATTTTCTGAAATTAATTTTTTTTTATACCTATATAAAACTACAAAAAAAAAAAAAAATGGATGAAATTAGTGCATTTCAGAAATTTCGGTTAATGTTAGATCTTATTAATCACATTCCGGCTTTCGATGGTAAAAATATAAATTTATTACCTGAGTTTATTGATAGGGTAAATAATATAATCCCCACAATTAATACCTTCGACCAAGCAAATAAAAAAATACTTATGGGATATTTAATAGACAAAATAATAGACGATGCTAAAGTTACGTTAAGACGTCATGGCAACGTTACTTCTTGGACAGAAATTAAAGAGATATTAATTAAAAATCACGGTGAGAAATTGTCCTGTGATATTTTAATTGATAAAATCAGATCTTCACGTGTAATCACCACTGTCGAAGAATTTTATAATAGAATTAATAAGTACTTGTGTAGGTTAAACAATTATTATACTCTAAGAGGGAATATAGATAACGAAGTTATTGAAAGCAATAAAAGAATTGCTTTACAGACCTTTAAAAACAATTTACCAGAACCCCTACGAAGTGTTATTTTTAGTAGAAACCCCTCCTCTTTAGACGACGCATATTTAATCGTAATAAGCGGTGGCTATCAAAAGTTTGGCCATAATAAAAATAACAATAGGTATAATGGAAATAACAATAATTATAACAAAAATAATAATTATCACCATAAAAATGAGAATTACAATAAAAGTACTGATCATAGTAAAAATAATAGTTATACTAATAATCGGAATTTTGCAAACAAAAACGATTCGAGGAATATAAATAATAATTTCGATAATAGATCAGGTAACACCCAGCAAAGGTTCATTCCTCAAAATAATATACAAAATTTCCAAAATAGATTTCCACAAAACCACAATAATTCGCGGCAATCTAGGAATTATTCTCAAAATAATCGAAGTAGAAATACTAATATTCATAATAATCATGCTCCTCAGCCTATGGATATATCAAATAATGAAGTAAATGAAAATTTTCCATTAATAGGCCTCCAAAACAACTACCCTATATAACAATAAATAATCCTATTAAAACTCTTAGATTTCTCATCGATACCGGTGCAGAATCAAGCATTATTAATCCAAAACTTTGCAATCCAAAATGGAAAATTCCTATTTATCAAAGTTTAAAAACTTTAAATCATAATTGTTATTGTAAGTTCAAAAATAGATTTCCACTTTTTGAAGTATTTAATGAAAAGGATTACTTTGTTGATTTTCTAGAAATTAAATTTCATTCAAAATTCGACGGAATAATCGGTAACAACATTCTAGCTCCTTTAAATGCCGTAATAAATTATAAAAATCGCACTATAGAAACGCGTAATGCAAAAATTCCTTTTTTTCTAAACGAAACTGAAGAAAATTATAATAAAAATTGTTATATTAACGAAGAAGTCGAGATATTTTCAAATCAAATAAATGATTCGAATATCTTAAATAATGTTCAATTTTCACATTTAAATTCAGAAGAGCAAAAAGCATTAAAAAATGTAATTTTAAGTAATAAGAATGTATTTTATAAAGAAGGTGATGATTTAACATTCACAAATAAAATAAAACATTCTATAGAAACAAAAAATGAAATTCCTATTTATTCTAAATTATATCGTTATCCACAAATTCATAAGGATGAAGTAGATAAACAAATTAAAGAAATGCTAAAAAGCAATATAATACAACATTCGAATTCACCTTATAACTCTCCAATATGGGTCGTACCAAAAAAAGTAAATCGAGACGGAAAGCAAAATTGGCGCGTAGTCATCGATTATCGAAAGCTAAACGAAGCTACAGTGGAAAATAGATTTCCTATACCAAATATTGACGGAATATTTGATAAATTAGGAAAATCTATTTATTTCACCTCCTTGGACTTAGCGAAAGGATTCCATCAAGTCGAAGTACAACCAAAAGATCGTGCGAAAACCGCCTTTTCCACGGCTACTGGTCACTACGAGTTTTTGAGAATGCCTTTCGGCTTAAAAAACGCACCTAGCACATTTCAGAAAATGATGAATGAAATCCTAGGTGAATTCATAAATAAAATCTGTATCGTTTATATGGACGATATTTTAATATTCTCAAGTTCTCTTCAAGAACATATCGATTCTCTACAAAAAACTCTAAAAAAACTCGCTTCAGTAAATCTTAAGGTTCAAGTAGAAAAATGTTCATTTTTATGTCGGGAAACGGATTACTTAGGTCACATTATTACTGAACATGGAATTAAACCAAATCCTAAAAAGATAGAAGCTATTTTAAAAATCGGTGTTCCGAAAACCCAAAAAGAAATTAAGATTTTCCTAGGAATAACCGGATATTATAGAAAGTTCATGCAAGATTATGCAAAAATTGCACATCCAATGACCAAATATTTGCGAAAAAACGCAAAAATAGATTTAAAAGACAGAGAATATACTAACTCATTTGAGAAACTAAAGACATTGCTAACTACAGATCCAATCCTAGCCTACCCAGACTACGAGAAACGATTCGTATTAGTTACCGATGCTTCAAATTATGCATTAGGTGCCGTATTAATGCAAAATAACCACCCAATTCACTATATATCTAGAACTTTAAATAAACATGAAATAAACTATTCTACAATCGAAAAAGAACTCCTCTCCATTGTATGGGCAACTAAACAATTTCGCCCTTATTTATTTGGTAGGAACTTTACTATTAAAACAGATCATCGTCCACTTATTTGGCTCAATGGGTTAAAAGAGCCCAATTGCAAAGCTACAAAGATGGAAAATTAGATTAAATGAGTTTGACTTTAACATTGAATATGTCAAGGGAAAACAAAATTTCGTTGCCGACGGGCTTTCTAGAATAAAAATTAATAATAATGAAAGAATAATTAATGAAAATGAATTTGATAGCAAAGAAGCAATATCGAATTCGAATCTCAATTTGTCTATTCTGTTTGAAGAAAATTTCTATAATAATGAAAATATGTCTACTGATGCCACTATTCATAGTGCTGATGAAGATGACTCTAATTTAATTTTTATAACTGACAGACCGGTAAATCTGTTTAAAAATCAAATTTATTTATATTATGGTAATAAAGAAAGTCTTACTTTGAAGATTATTCACAAAAAATGTCATAATAATATAGTGGTATCTGAAGAAAGTAATCTACTATCTATTATGCAAAAAACTATTATTGATAAAGGTATTATGTGCATCTATTGCGAAAACAAAGATCTATTTTTGAAATTTCAAAATATTTATAAAGAATATTTTTCTAATAATAAAAAATTAAAAATCTTGAAATCCTCTATTAAATTAATTGATATTTCGGACAGAAACGAAATACTTACTATTATTAAAAATGAACACTTAGAGAAAAATCACAGAGGTATAAACGAAGTTTTTTCGGAATTAAAAGACAAATTTTACTACCCTAATCTAACGGTAGAAATCAGTAAAATAATTAACAATTGCGAAACATGCAACCTTTCAAAACATGACCGCAACCCCAATAAAATAACTTTTAACGTCACGGAAACGCCTAATAACTTTAATGACATTGTTCATATCGACATTTGGTTTCCTGAAAGGAATAAACCTTATCTAACTACTATTGACAAATTTTCAAAATATGCTACTATCCACAAGCTGGATGACAGAACATGGATCTCAATATTAAAAGCTCTTAAAGAAAGAATACAATATCTAGGAAAAATCAACAAATTAATATCGGACGGTGAAAGATGTATATTACACAATGCTGTGGTACTGTTTTTAAAATAAAATAAAATACATTTTCACCAAACTACTGCATCACATAAGACAGGAAATAGTGACATAGAACGATTGCACGGAACACTAAACGAACACCTGAGACTTTTGACAGTAGATAGAAATAAAGAAGGTTTAGATGACAAACTCCATAAGATCATTAGAATATATAATGATACAATTCACTCTACAACGCAATTAAAACCAATAGAGTTTATTACAAAAAACCTTGACAGGAAAAATATAAATGACCTAAAGGAAAAATTTGAAATTGAAAAAGTAAAAAGAACTGAAAAATTAAACAAAAATAGAAATCCTATTCCAAAAATTACAGAAAATATTGTACAAGACAGGCAGATACAAAAAATTAGTCCAAAGTATAAACGACTCAAACAATATTCTAAACAAAATAATTATGTTGTTGATAGGAACAACAAAAGAAATACAAAATATTATAAGACACAACAGAAACGTAAATATAAATATCAAGTTCATTCGATTATCAGATGAAACTAACAATAATACAAACAAACACGCAAAATTTAGAAGTTTCCCCTATTCATGAAGACAATGGTTACACATTAGTAAAAATGGAACCTATACAAATTGTCGACAACTATACGAAAATACTGCATATTATAGACTTAAATGAATTTAATAATTTAGTTAAAACATTAACATATAATGTAAAAACTTTATCTTTTAACAAATCAAATCAGAATTATATTTTACTCATTAGAGAATTAAATTATTTAAAACGTAATGTCAATAGTATAATACCCAGAACTCATAGATATAAAAGAGGATTAGTAAACATTATCGGTTCAGGTTTTAAATTCTTAATAGGAACAATGGACAATAAGGATGCTGAAGAGATTTATAATCATTTAAACACCTTAGAACAAAATTCCAAACAATTAACCGAACAATCAAATAAACAAGTAATTATTAATGAAAATTTAATAAATACAGTTGAAAAAATTAAAGACCATATTAACTCCCAACAAACTCAAATAAATGGTTATCTCTCTAATATAACTATACTAACAAATGAAGTAATAAATAAGTTTGATATATTTGAATATACCTTACAAATATACTCTGATATAACAAATTTAAATAAAGAAATTGAAAAAATCAAAGACAACCTACTGCTTAGCAGATTAAACGTTCTCGCGCATGATATCTTAACCACTGAAGAAACTGAAGAATTTAATATTACTATCAACACCTTACCTTTCATCAAAAACTCAGTGTTAATAAAAGAAAATACTTTGATCTTTGTCATAGTAATACCTAATTTTATAAATAATATATTCTATAATGCACTAATTTTACCGTTTCCAAATTTGAAATTCGAAGAATTAGATATTCAAAGTGAAAAAATAATTATATCAGAAAATAAAGTTTATAATTTTTATAATAATGTAACCACTGTAAAGGATTTAAAATTACATAAAAATAAATGTATTCAAAATCTATTATCAAAAAACAATGTTTGTAAAATAAGAATTAATAAAGAAAAAATTATAGAAGAAATTGAAAATGGTATGATAAAAATATTGATAAATTTTTGTTAAACCAAACTTGTATTAAACACAATACCGTAATAGAAGGTAATAATATAATTAAATTTTCAAATTGTAAACTAGAAATTGATAATTTTAAATTTTATAACAATGATAAAATATTTAAAACTAGCATAATAATGCCTATGTCAAATTTTCAATTAACTAATCAATTAAATAACTTAACATTGGAAAATATTAATATAAATAATATAAAGAATAGAGAAACATTAAATTTTATAGATTTTAAAAGCAATGTAATTCATTCTTCATTATCATTCATTATATGTATAATTGTAATTGTAATTATTATAGTTTTTAAAAATATTTTTTGTAAAAAAAGGGAAAACATCATAAATAACGTATCAATAAAAGATAAAATCACAAAAATTAGTTCTCCCGAGACGGAAGAATCTCAGGGTGGAAGAGTTATATGTGGGTTCTAGTTCTTATCTTAAATATAATATTATTCTTAATGCAAGGAATCTTATTTACTTTTGCATTGGAAATAATAGATATTTCTTTCATAAGAAATATGATGAGAACGTAAATTTAATAAACACTTGTGTAAATATTGCACAAGCATCATGATGTTTTTTCTTAAGAAATAATTGTAAGGCGATACTTAAATTATTTCTTTATGCAAATCTAATGCGCTTGCGCTTGGCATTATTTTCAATTTACAAAGATCGCATTTAAGATTGTATCTTTTTTTTAGCTTTAAGAATTTAGTTTATAATTATTGAAATGAAATAAAGATCAGTTATAATTCAGAACTCAAACTTATCGTTTTGATTTCAATCATTACTATATGTAATTAAATACCAATCGCTTTCTCTTTAAAATTAGGTTTACGGTCGAAACCCTTAGAAATGAAAATTAAGTACATACGTCAAATGGAACCTCCAATTAAAATTTAGTACTTCAAATTGATTGGAGTATGATATAAAATACTTATATAAATTGAAATAGTAATTTTTTTTGCATGTATAATTTTATTTTATAGTGAACATTTGTAACTAAGGTTTTAGGCTTAAATTATTAAAAGTTTCTGTTAGACACAGTTCACTACATTTCATTTAAATATACCAAAATAAAGAACTACTTCTTTAGGTCCTTTTCAAGAAATTATAAATATTGCACTGTTGATAAGTGAAAAGGATTACGGTCGTGTGGTTATGCTTATACTACTCTAAAGTATCAGAGATTACTTTAGTAAAGTAGATACACTTATAAATATATAACAATTACCTTTTGAGGTAACCATTTCTCAACCGTTTCTTACTGTATAATTAGTAAACTACATTATTATTACAACTTTGAATTCTTTTTCTATACTAGCATAAAATTTAAATTTGGACTTAATTAGTTTTTGTACCATTCCTTCAAAATTTCGGTTGTTTACAACTATATTTATCAAATTAAATTTATCTACCTGTTTTCAATTTATTTTTAAATTTTTATTCATTTAAATTATCCAGGTGGAAATTAAAGTGTTATATTTAGGAAAAAGGAACAATACAAATATTTACGTATAACAAATTTTTTTTGAAATATTAATAAGTTTTATAATATTATTTCCATCAATTTTTCTTGTGAATAATTTAAGCTTCTTAAAGTTAGCTATAGTAATACTTTTTCAGTTATTCTATATTTTGTAAATGTTTTTGCCAAGGATTATTTTCTTAATAACACAGCATGAAATAAACGACTAGTAACCAGCAAATCTATACAGAATAATTAAGTCTGTATATTAATGAAAATCATTAAACTAGTAAGAGCGATTTTATTAAAAAATATTTTCTGAAGTTATTTTTGATTGATTTTTTGTTTTGTGGTTAGAAAATGCTTAAATATTAACAAATATTTTCTTATAATCATTTTTAAGATGACAAAACTAGATTAATAAGAAATAAATTTAAATTCTTAAATTTAGAATTTTTATGGCTAAATTAAAGAAAATGTTTTAAATGTATAAAAAATGTTACAAGTTATCCTCAGTAATGGTTTTCAGATATAATTATTTCATTTGCCTCTGAAATTGTATTTCACTGTACATACTTAGATGGCTAATTTACGAAATGCTGCAAAACATCAAAACCGTATGATGTGTTTGCGTTAACCGAGACTAATTTAAACGCTAGCTTTAATAATAATGAAATTTTTAACTCTGATTTTAATGTTTTTCGAAAAGATTGTCTTATTGACGGTTCAGACTCTTCTGGTCGCGGTGTCCTTTTGGCAGTGCGTCTTAATTTTGATAGCTCGGTCTTTGAAATTCCTAATACTGAGGGTATCGAATTAATTTGCGTCAAAATTAGTTTAGCCAAAAGATGTTTTTTTATTTTATGCTGTTACATTAGGCCATGCAGTCCGATAGAGACATACCAGCTCCTAGTCGACGCAGTTGATTTCTTGTCTAATGCCATGGCTCCGGCTGATGATTTATTGGTTTTGGGTGATTTTAACATACCTGATCTGGTGTGGACACAGTTAGATGATGATTTACATTTTGTTGCTGCAAACGCAACAACTCAAAAGGAGGTATTATTTACCGATAATCTCTCTGACAATGGTCTCTGGCAGGTCAGTAATGTTAAAAACAATCTCAACAGACAACTCGACCTTGTTTTTACAACTAATGGTGAAAATTGTGTAGTAGTGGAAAGCAGCCTCACTCTCTCCACTATTGATCTCTACCATCCTCCTTTAGCATTAAATTTTTCTTATGAGAATGGTATCATTAACGTAGATTCAGAAACAACTTATTCTTTTAATTTTCGTAAAGCAGATTTTGATTTACTAAATAATTTACTCAGTAATATTAACTTTGATGAAATTTTAGCCAATTCTAATAATAATATTGATATTTTAACTGCCAACTTTTATACAACTCTTTTCGAATGCTTCGTTTTGTCTGTTCCAGTCTCACCGGGGCACAGTGGGTCACCATCTCCACCATGGTATAACAAGGAACTACGTACACTGCGTAATTGCAGAAATAAGTTATGGCAAAAATTTTTAAAGTCGGAAACGAACGCCGATTTAACGAGTATATTTGTACATATGTAGAATTTTCTGATTTATCACAATTACTTTACGATGAATATTTAAATAAAATGCAAACTGAGATTCTATCAAATCCTAAAAAATTCTGGCAGTTTGTCAATACAAAAAAGAAATCAGATGGTTATCCATGTACTTTGAAGTACTTAGACAACTCCTCTAATGAATCTAAAGTAATAACTAATATGTTTGCCAATTTCTTTAGTCGGGCTTTTAGCGATAGTAACTTTCATCCTGATGAACACTATTTTTCATATTTAAATAATGGCCAACAAACTAGTATCGGTCATGTACACATAAATTTAAATGACGTAGTTAGCAAGATCCATAATCTTAAAGATGATTACTCTTCCGGCCCCGGCGGTCTGCCACCAATAGTTTTAAAAAAATGCTGTGACACCTTAGCGCGCCCGTTAACATCTATTTTTCAATTATCACTTTCTGAAGGTATTTTTCCCACCCTGTGGAAGAAATCCTTTATTATTCCAATTCATAAAAAGGGTTGTAAAGCTGATATATTGAATTACAGGACCAATGCGAAGCTTTCCAGCATTCCAAAACTCTTTGAAAGTATTGTGTATGATTCTTTATACTTTCATTGCAAACCGTTGTTCTCACCTAAACAGCACGGGTTTCTTAAAGGAAGATCTACAACTACCAATTTAACTGATTTTGTTTCTAAAACTTTAATTAATATGGAAAAGGGAAAAGAAGTAGATGTAATCTGCACCGATTTCTCTAAAGCTTTTGATAAAATATCACATAAACTAATATCGTTCAAGCTTAAGGCACTCGGTTTTCATCCAGGGTTTATTCTTTGGCTGGAATAATATCTAAATGATCGTCAATATCGTGTCTTATTTAGATCCACTACTTCCGAACCTTTTACCGCAAAATCCGGTGTACCGCAGGGCAGCCATCTAGGCCCTTTGATTTTTGTGGTGTCTATTAACGACGTGGAATTTGTAATAGTTGATTCGGATGTCTCGATATATGCCGATGACATGAAATTATTTAAGGTAATTACATCAACTCTCGATTATAATAAACTTCAAAGTGACGTAAAAAATTTTGCTACTTGGTGTGCGAAAAACCACTTAGAACTTAACGTTAGTAAATATCAGTCTATCACATACTCGCGAAAACGTTCTCGGTCTCCACCTCGAGATTACTTCATTAATAATGAAGTCGTTTGTCGTGTAACGTCCATTCGGGATTTAGGTGTCGTCTGCGACAATGAGCTTAATTTCAGATCCCATTACGACAGAATTGTAAACAGGGCTAACTCAACGCTAGGTTTTGTAAAGCGGTGGTCTAAGGAATTCTCGGACCCATATGTTACATACAGTGGGTCTTAACCAGTGTTCCGCGTGATATATTTAGAATTATGATTGTAAAATCCATTTTTTGCAGTGGGCACCTCAAGCTATGAGTTTTCGTTATAAGAGAAGGAAGAATTTGTTACGTAGTTACGTTGTCTACGGACAGTACTCTGAAAATGAAATTTTCCGAAATAACAGCTGACCAATTTTGGATTTCTGTTCAAAAGGAATTTAAAGTTATTTCCAAAAAAAAACAATAAAATTTTTTTGCATCATACTTATGCGAGCTTGGTTTTTCAACAGTAACAAATATTAATACAAATATACGCGAGACTATCGCATATAGAAGAGCAAAGCAAATAACAGTAGCTATTTCACACTTAAGACCAAATATGGAAAGCCTTGTAAAAATCATCAGGCCTAAATATCTCATTAATATATATAATAATAATATATATATAATGTTTTATTTTTAGACTATTCCGCAAAAATCTTGGAATATTGTAAGTGTTCCGTGATTCTGAAAAGGTTAAGAACCACTTTGTTACAAAATCACTTTACACGACCTTAGTTAGACCTCTGCTTGAATATGCGAGTCAGGTATGGTCACCGTACCACGCGGTCCATATTAACCGAATTGAAACAGTTCAACGCAGATTTGTTCGGTTTGCTTTACGGGGTCTACCATGGGTAGACAACTTCTTTACCCTCATATCAGGATCGTCTGAAGCTCATTGACATGCAATCCCTCGAAAAACGTCGTGAGGTAGCTGACATTTTGTTTGTGCAACAGGTCCTTTCGGGAATAATCGAGTGCCCTGCATTTTTAGATAAGATCTTTATAAACATAAATGCGCACTCTCTAAGATCTATCCCGCTTTTCCGTGTCAATAAACATCGTACAGACTACGGAAATAACGAACCGTACACAAGAATGCTACGTAAAGTTAATGTCGTTGCAAACCACTTCGATTTTAACTGTAGCAAAGTCACTTTGAAAAAATTGCTGTACAATAATATATAAATGCCAGCCTTTATGTGTGTTGTTTTGCTCGTTGCTATTTAGCTTCGTATTTCTAATTGTATGTATGCTGTGTATGGATGTATGCCTTAATTTTATTTTTATTTGTTTTTCGTGACGATTGCCTTTTGCATGATAACTTTTAATTTAATTTAATTTTTTTAATTTTTTTTTAATGAATTTTAATATTTTTCATTCATTTTTCAATATTTCAATAATTTTTGATGACGGGTGACCTTGAATTCGCAGGCGATATCGGCGGGAAGTATGTTGCGTTCTTTTCAGAATAGCGAAGCCTGATGCTAGGTGGTAACCTGTTAATTCAAGTCGTGACTTGTAATATTATTTTATTTTTATATTTTTCATATTTTTTTTTTTAATTAGACTAGCTCGAATTGGTGGGTGACATCGGAAGGAGGTAGTAGCGTTATTTTTAGAATAGCGAAGCATCAGGTGGTAACTTGCTAACTCGAGTGTTTTTTTTATCTTATTTTTTAGTAGTTATATTTTTAACTATTTATTTTTACTGCTTGTATTAAGCAGATCGTGTTTAATCTATACTAACATTTATTTGTTTTGGTGATGGTAACAGCTAAGCACCAGAGCTTAATCCATTGCGGACAGTAAATTTTTTCTCAGCATGTGGAGAAAGTGCAAGAATACAAGCATATTGATAAAGATATTCTGTTTGCTATGAGTGTCAGCGTTCTTAGTATATGTACCTACTAACAATATCTCTCTATATGCTTGTTTTCGCTGATCCAAACAAATAATACAATTCTTTCATAAGTCCCCATCATCCTGAAAGGGTTAATGAGGCTTACGTTGTGAATTAAGTTGGATTAGATACTCTATTATTATTATTAAAAAAAAACATTCGAAATGTTAAGAATATCATCTAAATAGTGTTAATATAAATATATCTAAGTTTCTATGTGTTTAAGCATATATGTACACTGATAGAAAAAAAACGTTTGGGGCGTATTTGCTCCAAAAAAACTTTGTTTATATTGAAAGAAAATGTTTCTATTTAATATAAAAACGCTTCTCTCAAAAGAAAACATTTCTATTCAACAGGTTTTATTTCTGTTAAATGTTTTTTTCTTTTCGGACTAATGAATTCGATTTTTATTTCCTCCAAAAGCATAGAGTTATTTCGCTGAAAAAAAAAATATTTGTCGCTAACACTACTGGCTCTGTTTCGCGTTTGGGGTAAACAAATACATTTAAATAACATTTTCTTTAAAATATATTTGTTTCCAACAAAAAGACATATTTAGAAAATATTTGCTTCAAAAGAAATAACTTCCACCAAAAAAATACATTCAGAAAATATTTGCTTTAAAAGAAATTACTTGCAATAAAAACATTTTAAAACATTTTTTTTTGCTTCAAAAGTAAATACATTTTTCCATTAAAAACAACATAATGTCAATTATTTGGTTCATATATTTCTTCTTTGAATTTTTAAGTGAAGGTTAATAATTAATAATTTATTTCATATTTTAGGTTTGGGAGCCATATCTGTTCCAAAACAAAAAAAAAATGTAAAGGAAGGTCCCATTTATTTTTCAATATATACTGTCAAAATTTTATGTTCTTACATCCATGAATTGAGAAAATAAAAAAAAATATTATGTTTTAAAATTTAATATTTATTTATTTCACAAATATAGATTTCACAAATTCAAATATACAAAGCACAAATTATTTCTTGGCATTATGTTTCATTTTTTAATTTTTTTAAATGAGAAATTATTATTTTTGAAAATATAACGCAAAATTATATACAATACTTATATACTATAAAAAATATTATTGATATAAAAAATATTATTGAATTAAATATAATTTTAAATATGTATACAAAATGAAATTAAAAAATCAGAACATAAAATACAATATCTAATTCAATTTATGTGCATTAATATAAAAAAAAATTTAATAAATTTATCACCAACTTAAAATTTATGCTGAATATATAATAATATAATTTTCTCAAAAATTCATTCAATTTACTACCATATTTATCTTTCATTAAAAGTATATTTGATATCTTCATAATAATTATCTGTATAGACAAAAAGATAATCTGGTAATTCAGTTTCGTAAACGAATTTACTGCTTGATAATTATTTTTTTTTACTAATTTTAAAATAACTTTTTGAAGTTCTTCCAAATATAATTTAGCTGAAAACGGACTGTTACTACATTTAATAGTTTTTTTTAATTTTTCCTCAATGGCGTATTCAATTTTATATCTTTTTATAAATTGAGTTTTAATATTTTTGATAATTAAATGTAAATATTTTTCAGGACAAACACCAATACAATTTTCTACAGTTTTTTTTATTTTCTTTGAAAATATTTTCGTTTTTGTGACAATTTCTGGATATATTACACCATGAATATCTTGACATCCACATTGATAAATCTAATTCCAATAATTTAGTTAATAAATTGTGCTCTAAAAGTTCAATAAAAGTTCTAGTTTTTCATCTCTTGAATGCGAATCAACACTAGGTATTTTATTGTGAAGTATTTCCCAATCATTATTCATTAGAAATAAAAAATTCACTTTCAGTTTTAATCTTTTTATTAAATACTATAAAAATTAAAACTAGAAAACGTAAATAAATATAATTTACGAAAATGAAATGAAATCTTAAATATTTTTAATAAAAAGTAACACAGTTTTAATTTATAAATTAAACATTAATTTTCTGCACGCAAAAAACAATTGCATGCAAAACAAATAGCAAACTGACAGTTTCCTGACAGTTTTCTCTTCTCTAAAAAAACTACTATATATATGACTGGCCTATATTTCACTTTAAAAAACTTTTTGGAAATGAAATTTCCATATTTCATTTCCAAAAAATTTCATATGAGTTACGAACTTTTTTTTCCAAACGAAATTCGTTTCCCGAAAAATAATAAAAATATGCAATTTTTGTCGAAAATATTTTTTGTTTGAGCCAAATCCATACACAAAATTGTAAGCACATTATTATTTACAAAATAAGCATATTATTTTTTGTAACATACTTTATAATAAATTTCTCTCTGTCTGTGCATGTGATGTAAACTTTTGAGTTTTGAAAATTTCACCTTTTCCTATATTTAAAACGCGTGAAGGAACGACCCTGAAATTTGGACATCATAGAAATAATAAGAAATAAATATGAACTTCTTTCTATACGACATTTTCCATTTTGAACTCATAGAAATATGGCACAGAAGATAAAATATCTTTGGGAGCGGTATTGTACTCGTAATAATAGAAAATAATGTTCTTAATTGTTCATTTATGAGTAATGGAGATGTGAATTTTATTTATTTTTATGTTTGGGGGCCCATATCTCCAATATATTTATTTTTGAATATCTGTGTGCTGTCAAAATTAAATTTTATGTTCTTAGCTGCATGCATTGAGAAAATAGAAAAAAAAAACTTATATTTTAAAAATCTAATTAATATACGACAGTTTCCATAATGGAAGGCACTATCTGCAGATATGACTGGCAACCCTACCTATATTTCAGTTCCAAAAAATATATATTACATATATAATTTTTTTTTACAAACGAAAAACGTTTCCCGCAAAATAATAAAATATACAATTTTTCGGGGAAAACGTTTTTTGTTTGGGTCAAATCCATGCACAAAATTCTAAAAATAGTAATATAAGAAATATACCAAATAAGCTTATTTTTTTTTTTTTTTTTTTTATTGTAACATGCATTATAAAAAAATTCTGTCTGTCTGTGCATGTTATGTAAACTTTTAGAAATTTTATATATACCCCCATTTTTTAAACGCGTGGATGAACCAGCTTGAAATTTAGACAGCATAGAGAGAATAAGAAATAAATAGGGCATACTTACAACATTTTCAATTTTAGACCCTCAGTCGGAGTTATGGCCTGAAAGAAATAATATCTTTAGGGGGTTATAAATGAGAGGGGTGTTATAATAATAGCAAATAATGTGCTAGAGGTCCGACTATTTTTCCAATGCCTACAATATATGCAAATTTTAAGAAATTCGAAATGTCCGTTAAGTAGTAATGGAGAAGTAAAAATTTTATATTTTTTGGTTTAGCGGGTCATATCTCCAAGATGTGGTATCCAAATCAAAAAATTGTAAAAGAAGGTGCCATTTATTTTTCAATATCTGCTTGCTGTACCAATTTTACGGTAGTTGACCTACGCATTTAGAAAAAAAGAAAAAAAATTACATTTTAAAAATCTAATAATTAGAATGTATATTTTTTAAAGGCATTGCAGATTTTAATATAATCCAAGAATTTCGTACCTGTATCTTCTAAATTAAAATAGGTACGAAGCTGTAATTTGGACATAATAGAGATAACAAGAAATAAATATGACCTTCTATACGACATTTTGCATTTTACACCCACCCGCAGATATATGGCACCAAAGAAATAATATTTCTAGGGAGTTATAAATGAATATTTTTCCAATGTTTACAATATATATGCTAATTTTAAAAATTCTAAATGTCCGTTAAGTAGTATGGAGTAGTGATTTATTTTTATTTTTATGTTTAGGGGCCATATCTCGAAGATGTGGTACATAAATCAAAAAATTGTAACGAAAAGTCCTATTAATTTTTGAATATCTGTTTATAAATATTATGTTTTAAAAATCTAATTAATATACGACAGTTTCCAAAATAGAAGGCACTATCTGCAGATATGATTGGCAACCCTACCTATATTTCAGTCCCAAAAAATTTCATATTACATTTATAATTTTTTTTTTCCAAACGAAAAACGTTTCCCGCAAAATAATAAAATATGCAATTTTTCGGGGAAAACGTTTTTTGTTTGGGTCAAATACATGCAAGAAGTAGATAAATATTCATATACGAAAATTATGCGAATTGAAATGATTAAATATATTTCGGGTTGCCAGTCCTAACATTTCCATTGGCGTTACATAATACTATGTTAAATAACAATTTTATAAATTATAAATTTTAAAGTACAGTTGACAAAAAGTTGGCATCAGATATAATTAGCTTTTTACAAAAACCCCAAAAATTAGCAGAAAAATAAAGTATATAATTTTCCTTTTCATTTTTATATGAGTTTTATATCTTTGGTAACCCTAATTAAATGCTGCGTGAAAAAATGTAATGTTCCAATTGTCAATTCGTTTCGTCATTATTGCATTTTCCTTCCTTTTCAATTCCATCATTGCTATCGGTAATTGATATTTCGTATTCGTCGTGCGCGGATCTTATTTTATATGTTTATGTTACCAAGATCTTAAATTTTTATTCGCAAAATATTACATTAATTCGTGAAAGTATAATTCGTGAAAATATAAAAAGTGAAAATTTATTA
>CAWUCQ010000104.1:0-14790 GCA_963920725.1 Rhamphomyia laevipes
AGCTTCTTTTTGAATTATCAATATTATTGATTTATTATTTGTATTTCTACAGCATCACAAACGTTTGCAAAGCAATATATTCAAAATGGCAAATGTCAAATGTTGTGTACCATAACCTCAAAATATAAAACGACACTAGCGCTGCAGGAATTGGAAGAGAAACTAATAATGTAAATGTCTGTGTCCTAAGATTGCACCCCTTGGTAGTGTGGTGTGGTAGGGATAGTAAATAATGCACTACAGTCAGTCATCTACCGGCGATATACTCCGGCTGTCAGTTGTCGGAACATTCAATTTTATAAATTGAATGTTCAATTTATAAAATATTAAAATTATCTATATATATATATACTCGTATAACGTATGTAGGTGTCAAAAAACAATATCTAAATTAATTCAAATATATAATTTTCTGATTTTCAACAGTCACTTTTAGTTTTACAAGAACGAATTACTATGAGTGATCATATCAATGTCGCTTGTTTACCATCACCCAATAATGATTTACCTAGTACTCAAAATTGTTATGTTAGTGGATGGGGTAAAGATATATTTGGACAAGAAGGTAAACACAGTGTAATTATGAAAAGAGTGCAGCTGCCGATAGTACCAAATGATGAATGCGAATCATCTCTTCGTAACACTAAACTGGGCACATCTTTTAAGCTTAGTTCTACTTTTATATGTGCTGGAGGACGAAAAGGTGTAGATACATGTGAAGGTGATGGAGGAAGTCCTCTTGTTTGCTCAGTTGGTCCCCAAAATGAAAACCGATATGCACAAGTAGGTATTGTTGCATGGGGAATCGGCTGCAATGAAGCTCGTCCAGCAGTATACACAAATGTTGCAATTGCAAGAAATTGGATAGATTCCGAAATTAATAAACTAGGATTCGATTCTACCACTTACACTTATTAATAAAAAAATCTGTTTTCTCTGATACTAATAAATAAGATAAAAATTTAAAATAACCATTAAATATATGTATTTTATTTTCGCATTTACGAGTATACTATAATTGTTCTATATTAGGCTCCATTCAGTAAGATGAAATATAGACGAGACAATTAAATTTTATATGGATTTTTTTTTATATATATTTTCAATAAACCTTACTTAAAGTACTGTACTGACATATAATTTTAGAAAATTCCCATTTTGAAAAAGTTGGAGTGTAATGGTTAGTATCTTCAAATTATAGTTAAATGAAAGGAAGGGCGGGTTGGAATGCTCACCTGAAAACATTTTAGCTCTCATTGTTTGGTAGACCACACATTTGAAAAGTAATAGAAAATAGAATAATGTATAAGTAACTATAGTTCTATGTAGAACTATAAAATATAATTTAATGTGGTGATAGATAATGAGAGCTAAAATTTAAAATAAAGTTGTTGTTGATACATATAGATTAATATTATCTAAGCCTTTTTATAAAAAATTCAGAAATTTCTCAATAAACAAATCATTTCGTATTTGCAGCCAACCTCAGAGCCGCAGTTTTTCCAGGATAGTAACGGTACTAATTGCAAATGTGTACCTTATGATTTATGTAATCCTACTGATGACCCCGCTGTTAATGAAGTCGATGGATTTGGACTTTTGGACATTCGTTTCGATGCAACTTCGTGCCAGGATGTACTTGATAAATGTTGTAATCAACAAAATATTCAAGACAAACCTATATCAGTTCGTCCAGTAAATGAAAACCCAAACCGTGCAAAAGGTTGTGGAATCCGAAATATTGGTGGACTAGATTTTCAAATTATTGGGGATATAGTAAATATTAAGTATGTACATGCAAACCGTTGAAATTAAAATTTAATTTTTTATAGAACAATGAAGCAGGCTTTGGGGAATTTCCATGGACTGTTGCATTGATAAAGACATTAGATGAAAAATGTATATGCGGTGGATCTCTGATACATCCCCAAGTTGTATTAACTGGAAATCATTGCGTCCGAAAGTAGATTTTATATAGCAAAAATATAATTTATTATAAATATAATAGTAAGTAAAATATTTATTCAGATTACGTGCACAAGATTTAAAAATTAGAGCTAGTGAATGGGATACTCAAACTATTAAAGAAAGATTACCTTATCAAGAGAGATTTGCATCTCAAATTCTTAGTCACCCAGCTTATGATTCGAAAACTCTAGCAAACAACTATGTAAGTTAAATCGCATTATAAATATTTTCCAAATTTTGGATATTAATATTCTACTCAATTTTAGAGGTCAAAATTTTCTATTCACTTTTTTAGTTTATATTGAAAAATGCAAACGCCAAACATTTTAATATGTTTCCATTTCATATGTGTTTTATATTCATTATTATAATGTAATTTTAATATAAAAAATATTTGTTAGGCTCTAGTCCAATTGCAGCAACCCTTTCAATTAGCTGACCACATAAATACTGTATGTTTACCACCACAAAATTTTCTGTCTATTAGTCAGAGTTGTTATGCAAGCGGTTGGGGGAAAGATTTATTTGGAAAACAAGGAAAATACAGTGTTATAATGAAGAGAGTGAAACTACCTATTGTTCCTGCTGACCAGTGTGAAAATGAACTCCGCAAAACCAGATTAGGACCATCTTTTGAATTGAATCCTACATTTATATGTGCGGGAGGAGAGAAAGACCAAGACACATGTGAAGGTGACGGTGGTGCTCCACTTGTGTGTCCAGTGGGCCCCATATCAGAGAATAGATACTCTCAAAGTGGAATTGTATCTTGGGGAATCGGATGTAATGAAGCTCGACCTGCAGTATATGCAAATGTTGCTTTAGCACGAAACTGGATAGATACACAAATCAGGAATCTCGGCTATGATACCAGTGTTTACACTTATTAGTCCATCCTTACATGTTAATTGAATATATAATTGCGAATTAATATATTTTCTTATATCAAATTTTATATAATATTTGAGTGTTTATTATATTAATTCTGACAAAACGTTTAAACTGATTAAAATATTACTAAAATAAATTTATAATAAAATAATTTGTATTTGAAATGCTATATATTTTTTTTAGCTAATTTGACACACCGAAATATATGATAACTTATAAGGCCTCCTATATTCTCTCCTTCAATATTAATCGAGATATACGGAAATATAAAGTCTTAATGTCCAGAGATGCAACTGAGCCTTCTACATTAAAACTTGTGTCTTCGTTCTATTTTTTTAATGGATAACTTATCTACGTAGAAAGATAATTGCCAGGTTATGATACATTTCAACAATTCTTAAATTATAGGATTGGACATATAATACCATAAGTAGATTTTAGTTTTCACTATAGAGTGAGTGCTAAAGTTCGATTTACCTATTTTCATCAAATATTAGGTAGATAATCATTACAAAAATTGGGCACGTCTAGCACGAAACCAATAGCATATTTTAATTCAAGTGATTAATATTATTATTAAATTATCGCTAAACAGAAGGGATCGCAGACTTATAATTGATATTGCCAGTATAATTTGAGGTCGGTAATTTTCCTAATTATATTATTGGATGTCTACCAAATCAATAATTGTCATATCTGATTGCAATTAAATTAGACACAGCTTCTTTTTGAATTATCAATATTATTGATTTATTATTTGTATTTCTACAGCATCACAAACGTTTGCAAAGCAATATATTCAAAATGGCAAATGTCAAATGTTGTGTACCATAACCTCAAAATATAAAACGACACTAGCGCTGCAGGAATTGGAAGAGAAACTAATAATGTAAATGTCTGTGTCCTAAGATTGCACCCCTTGGTAGTGTGGTGTGGTAGGGATAGTAAATAATGCACTACAGTCAGTCATCTACCGGCGATATACTCCGGCTGTCAGTTGTCGGAACATTCAATTTTATAAATTGAATGTTCAATTTATAAAATATTAAAATTATCTAAATATATATATACTCGTATAACGTATGTAGGTGTCAAAAAACAATATCTAAATTAATTCAAATATATAATTTTCTGACTTTCAACAGTCACTTTTAGTTTTACAAGAACAAATTACTATGAGTGATCATATCAATGTCGCTTGTTTACCATCACCCAATAATGATTTACCTAGTACTCAAAATTGTTATGTAAGTGGATGGGGTAAAGATATATTTGGACAAGAAGGTAAACACAGTGTAATTATGAAAAGAGTGCAGCTGCCGATAGTACCAAATGATGAATGCGAATCATCTCTTCGTAACACTAAACTGGGCACATCTTTTAAGCTTAGTTCTACTTTTATATGTGCTGGAGGACGAAAAGGTGTAGATACATGTGAAGGTGATGGAGGAAGTCCTCTTGTTTGCTCAGTTGGTCCCCAAAATGAAAACCGATATGCACAAGTAGGTATTGTTTCATGGGGAATCGGCTGCAATGAAGCTCGTCCAGCAGTATACGCAAATGTTGCAATTGCAAGAAATTGGATAGATTCCGAAATTAATAAACTAGGATTCGATTCTACCACTTACACTTATTAATAAAAAAATCTGTTTTCTCTGATACTAATAAATAAGATAAAAATTTAAAATAACCATTAAATATATGTATTTTATTTTCGCATTTACGAGTATACTATAATTGTTCTATATTAGGCTCCATTCAGTAAGAAGAAATATAGACGAGACAATTAAATTTTATATGGATTTTTTTTATATATATTTTCAATAAACCTTACTTAAAGTACTGTACTGACATATAATTTTAGAAAATTCCCATTTTGAAAAAGTTGGAGTGTAATGGTTAGTATCTTCAAATTATAGTTAAATGAAAGGAAGGGCGGGTTGGAATGCTCACCTGAAAACATTTTAGCTCTCATTGTTTGGTAGACCACACACTTGAAAAGTAATAGAAAATAGAATAATGTATAAGTAACTATAGTTCTATGTAGAACTATAAAATATAATTTAATGTGGTGATAGATAATGAGAGCTAAAATTTAAAATAATGTTGTTGTTGATACATAGAGATTAATCTAAGCCTTTTTATAAAAAATTCAGAAATTTCTCAATAAACAAATCATTTCGTATTTGCAGCCAACCTCAGAGCCGCAGTTTTTCCAGGATAGTAACGGTACTAATTGCAAATGTGTACCTTATGATTTATGTAATCCTACTGATGACCCCGCTGTTAATGAAGTCGATGGATTTGGACTTTTGGACATTCGTTTCGATGCAACTTCGTGCCAGGATGTACTTGATAAATGTTGTAATCAACAAAATATTCAAGACAAACCTATATCAGTTCGTCCAGTAAATGAAAACCCAAACCGTGCAAAAGGTTGTGGAATCCGAAATATTGGTGGACTAGATTTTCAAATTATTGGGGATATAGTAAATATTAAGTATGTACATGCAAACCGTTGAAATTAAAATTTAATTTTTTATAGAATAATGAAGCAGGCTTTGGGGAATTTCCATGGACTGTTGCATTGATAAAGACATTAGATGAAAAATGTATATGCGGTGGATCTCTGATACATCCCCAAGTTGTATTAACTGGAAATCATTGCGTCCGAAAGTAGATTTTATATAACAAAAATATAATTTATTATAAATATAATAGTAAGTAAAATATTTATTCAGATTACGTGCACAAGATTTAAAAATTAGAGCTGGTGAATGGGATACTCAAACTATTAAAGAAAGATTACCTCATCAAGAGAGATTTGCATCTCAAATTCTTAGTCACCCAGCTTATGATTCGAAAACTCTAGCAAACAACTATGTAAGTTAAATCGCATTATAAATATTTTCCAAATTTTGGATATTAATATTCTACTCAATTTTAGAGGTCAAAATTTTCTATTCACTTTTTTAGTTTATATTGAAAAATGCAAACGCCAAACATTTTAATATGTTTCCATTTCATATGTGTTTTATATTCATTATTATAATGTAATTTTAATATAAAAAATATTTGTTAGGCTCTAGTCCAATTGCAGCAACCCTTTCAATTAGCTGACCACATAAATACTGTATGTTTACCACCACAAAATTTTCTGTCTATTAGTCAGAGTTGTTATGCAAGCGGTTGGGGGAAAGATTTATTTGGAAAACAAGGAAAATACAGTGTTATAATGAAGAGAGTGAAACTACCTATTGTTCCTGCTGACCAGTGTGAAAATGAACTCCGCAAAACCAGATTAGGACCATCTTTTGAATTGAATCCTACATTTATATGTGCGGGAGGAGAGAAAGACCAAGACACATGTGAAGGTGACGGTGGTGCTCCACTTGTGTGTCCAGTGGGCCCCATATCAGAGAATAGATACTCTCAAAGTGGAATTGTATCTTGGGGAATCGGATGTAATGAAGCTCGACCTGCAGTATATGCAAATGTTGCTTTAGCACGAAACTGGATAGATACACAAATCAGGAATCTCGGCTATGATACCAGTGTTTACACTTATTAGTCCATCCTTACATGTTAATTGAATATATAATTGCGAATTAATATATTTTCTTATATCAAATTTTATATAATATTTGAGTGTTTATTATATTAATTCTGACAAAACGTTTAAACTGATTAAAATATTACTAAAATAAATTTATAATAAAATAATTTGTATTTGAAATGCTATATATTTTTTTTAGCTAATTTGACACACCGAAATATATGATAACTTATAAGGCCTCCTATATTCTCTCCTTCAATATTAATCGAGATATACGGAAATATAAAGTCTTAATGTCCAGAGATGCAACTGAGCCTTCTACATTAAAACTTGTGTCTTCGTTCTATTTTTTTAATGGATAACTTATCTACGTAGAAAGATAATTGCCAGGTTATGATACATTTCAACAATTCTTAAATTATAGGATTGGACATATAATACCATAAGTAGATTTTGGTTCTCACTATAGAGTGAGTGCTAAAGTTCGATTTACCTATTTTCGTCAAATATTAGGTAGATAATCATTACAAAAATTGGGCACGTCTAGCACGAAACCAATAGCATATTTTAATTCAAGTGATTAATATTATTATTAAATTATCGCTAAACAGAAGGGATCGCAGACTTATAATTGATATTGCCAGTATAATTTGAGGTCGGTAATTTTCCTAATTATATTATTGGATGTCTACCAAATCAATAATTGTTATATCTGATTGCAATTAAATTAGACACAGCTTCTTTTTGAATTATCAATATTATTGATTTATTATTTGTATTTCTACAGCATCACAAACGTTTGCAAAGCAATATATTCAAAATGGCAAATGTCAAATGTTGTGTACCATAACCTCAAAATATAAAACGACACTAGCGCTGCAGCAGGCTTTGGGGAATTTCCATGGACTGTTGCATTGATAAAGACATTAGATGAAAAATGTATATGCGGTGGATCTCTGATACATCCCCAAGTTGTATTAACTGGAAATCATTGCGTCCGAAAGTAGATTTTATATAACAAAAATATAATTTATTATAAATATAATAGTAAGTAAAATATTTATTCAGATTACGTGCACAAGATTTAAAAATTAGAGCTGGTGAATGGGATACTCAAACTATTAAAGAAAGATTACCTCATCAAGAGAGATTTGCATCTCAAATTCTTAGTCACCCAGCTTATGATTCGAAAACTCTAGCAAACAACTATGTAAGTTAAATCGCATTATAAATATTTTCCAAATTTTGGATATTAATATTCTACTCAATTTTAGAGGTCAAAATTTTCTATTCACTTTTTTAGTTTATATTGAAAAATGCAAACGCCAAACATTTTAATATGTTTCCATTTCATATGTGTTTTATATTCATTATTATAATGTAATTTTAATATAAAAAATATTTGTTAGGCTCTAGTCCAATTGCAGCAACCCTTTCAATTAGCTGACCACATAAATACTGTATGTTTACCACCACAAAATTTTCTGTCTATTAGTCAGAGTTGTTATGCAAGCGGTTGGGGGAAAGATTTATTTGGAAAACAAGGAAAATACAGTGTTATAATGAAGAGAGTGAAACTACCTATTGTTCCTGCTGACCAGTGTGAAAATGAACTCCGCAAAACCAGATTAGGACCATCTTTTGAATTGAATCCTACATTTATATGTGCGGGAGGAGAGAAAGACCAAGACACATGTGAAGGTGACGGTGGTGCTCCACTTGTGTGTCCAGTGGGCCCCATATCAGAGAATAGATACTCTCAAAGTGGAATTGTATCTTGGGGAATCGGATGTAATGAAGCTCGACCTGCAGTATATGCAAATGTTGCTTTAGCACGAAACTGGATAGATACACAAATCAGGAATCTCGGCTATGATACCAGTGTTTACACTTATTAGTCCATCCTTACATGTTAATTGAATATATAATTGCGAATTAATATATTTTCTTATATCAAATTTTATATAATATTTGAGTGTTTATTATATTAATTCTGACAAAACGTTTAAACTGATTAAAATATTACTAAAATAAATTTATAATAAAATAATTTGTATTTGAAATGCTATATATTTTTTTTAGCTAATTTGACACACCGAAATATATGATAACTTATAAGGCCTCCTATATTCTCTCCTTCAATATTAATCGAGATATACGGAAATATAAAGTCTTAATGTCCAGAGATGCAACTGAGCCTTCTACATTAAAACTTGTGTCTTCGTTCTATTTTTTTAATGGATAACTTATCTACGTAGAAAGATAATTGCCAGGTTATGATACATTTCAACAATTCTTAAATTATAGGATTGGACATATAATACCATAAGTAGATTTTGGTTCTCACTATAGAGTGAGTGCTAAAGTTCGATTTACCTATTTTCGTCAAATATTAGGTAGATAATCATTACAAAAATTGGGCACGTCTAGCACGAAACCAATAGCATATTTTAATTCAAGTGATTAATATTATTATTAAATTATCGCTAAACAGAAGGGATCGCAGACTTATAATTGATATTGCCAGTATAATTTGAGGTCGGTAATTTTCCTAATTATATTATTGGATGTCTACCAAATCAATAATTGTTATATCTGATTGCAATTAAATTAGACACAGCTTCTTTTTGAATTATCAATATTATTGATTTATTATTTGTATTTCTACAGCATCACAAACGTTTGCAAAGCAATATATTCAAAATGGCAAATGTCAAATGTTGTGTACCATAACCTCAAAATATAAAACGACACTAGCGCTGCAGGAATTGGAAGAGAAACTAATAATGTAAATGTCTGTGTCCTAAGATTGCACCCCTTGGTAGTGTGGTGTGGTAGTGATAGTAAATAATGCACTACAGTCAGTCATCTACCGGCGATATACTCCGGCTGTCAGTTGTCGGAACATTCAATTTTATAAATTGAATGTTTAATTTATAAAATATTAAAATTATCTAAATATATATATACTCGTATAACGTATAACATATCGTTTGCTACAATTGGCTGTTTTAAAATTAAGAACATTTAAGGTCTTAATTTGCCAATAACCTGTAAATAATGTTTATAAAATTAATTTCATATTTTTCTTAATGTACAATTTAATTATGTAGTAAAACGAAACAAATTTGAATGGTTAAAATTAAAATTAGTATCAGTAGACGAGATGTAACAAGCTCTCAATTTTCTATTGACCTTTAAAAATTTGTTAGAAATTTAATTTTTTAAACAAACTTTTTTTATTTTGCATTTTTAACTTTAGAAAATTTAAAATAAATCTTATTATTCTAGAAATATAAAATCGTCGGTCGCTGCTGGTTCTGTTTGAACTTTTAAATGAATATAATATTACGAGTAGTTAGAATAACAAGAATTATTTTATCAAATCTAATAAATCACAAACGTTTGCAAAGCAATATATTCAAAATGTTGTGTACCATAACCTCAAAATATAAAACGACACTAGCGCTGCAGGAATGGAAGAGAAACTAATAATGTAAATGTCTGTGTCCTAAGATTGTACCCCGTGGTAGCGTGGTGTGGTAGTCATCGATCGAGTATAAAATGGGATAAGAAGCTTGTGAACAGAATATAATTTCTGCGATTTTTATATTTTGAAATCAAGAATTGTGCATTTCATATCACGAATTTGTTAGATCTCAAACCGAACATGTAAATTTAATTTATTCACATTTATTTCAGAAAACTAGTAGTAGTCCTGGAAGATGTTTATCGTGTTCGAGTTTCTGGTATTCATTTAATTAATTTAAGCAAAGCACCACAATTATTTGAAGTTGCTATAAAATTATTTAAACAACTTTGTAAGACAAAATTGGCAGAAAGGGTAAGTCGAAATAAAAATAAAGTTTCTTTATATAAAAATTAATTTGAATTTGTCCACAGATTTATATTCATGATACTTTAGAATCACTTTATGAAGTATTACCCAGAAATATATTGCCAACAGAATACGGAGGAGATGTTGGATCACACGAGTCATTAATGAGTAAATTAATATTTTAAATTAAAAATATGCATACATAATATGGATCAGACATTATCAATTATTTATGTTTTGTTTTGACGACTTTGGATTAAAATATTGTAATAATTGGTTCATTAATATCATGATGTAATATAATTGATGTATTGAACTCACTTCACAATGGACGGCTCGAATCATTCAATTAACGAATTCACAAAGTATAAATATTTAATACAATTTTTTATTTTCATTTGTAGAAAAATTTATAGATTTGGATGATGAAAAATGGTTTCTTGAAGATGAAAAATATAAAACCGATGAATCTAAGAGACTTGGTGGATCAAAAGCTAATGATATGTTTGGAACTGATGGATCATTTCGACAACTGGATATCGATTAACATTGATTCATTGATGATTTTTTAATATTTTTTTGATTAATATGGTCCTTAGCAATAAAATAATATTGTAAAAAATGTAATAAAATTAAATCCAACTACACAGAATAGAATGAATAATTTGTGGTCAAAATATTGGTCTAATTAATAAGATTTTTCAAAATTAAGATTTCCACAATGTCAGGTATAAAATAATTAAATACAGCATATTCATTTAATATGAATTACAAATTTTTGTTAATGATTTTATTAGCTAGTGAAAGTTCATCTTCGAAAAATTTGTGGAAAAATAAAATAAAATTATATTGGTTCAAAAGTTTTCATTAATGTTGCAATATAGCAGCCAAAAAGTTTTGCATTGTAGCGTTACATTTCCGTCCAGTCCATTTCAGCTCAATCAAAAAATTCTTTTATTAAAGTGGTTTTTTTCTCTGACGAGTTGAACTTATAAATTGTATCATATTTCTGATCCTAATAATACATGAAACTTATTACTAAAACAATGTTGTTCTAGTTTAGTCCAACATTAATGTATAATCTTCAATAACTCTCTCAATTCTGGATATTTTTTGTAAATATATGAAAATTATCCAGCTAAAGGATATTTAAATTAGGTACAAAACATCTTTCTAGTAGAGTGTGTGGAGAACTACTGTGGAATTGCTAAATTATTACTTATTAGTTATTCCTAAGCTATTTGAAGCAATGGTTAAATTAATAAATTATAAAAATGTAAAAAAGCATAATAAGCCCATTTCAACATAGTTTTAGGTCTTGTTCAGTTTTTACAAAAGGATGGCTGCAAATAATTTATTTGTACATATTTAATTAGTTTTTTACTTTTTGTTTTCTAAATATTAATAATTTTATATTTTTTTTTTTACTATTTTGTTGCTCTTTTGAAATTATAAAATAAAATAAAATATTTTCTTATGATTGTAATAATCTGTTATGATAATGACTATAAGAAATAATAATATTCGTAGTCTAAATAAAAGATACTCCAATAACTTCGTTTACAATGATTCAAATTTAGAACAATAATTTTTTTATTCGACAAAATAGCAAATCAAATATTGTGATAAAACTGAAAATAATTTAGAAATTCAATCTTTGACCATTATATCAATGAAAATTTGTTACATAAATTTTATATATGGCCATTAACAGAAATACTAAGAAATCTAAATTCTGTCAATCATTTTCTAAAAGTTGACAACATAAAGATACTGTCCAATTTCTATCTGTATAATGAAATGACCAATAACAATTTAAGAGTATAATATTTTAATATTGCAGAAACATAAATTTACCTAAAAATTGGTTTTACCTTTACTTTTAATCACCTAGTTTTAAGTGTAGTTGTTATAATGAAAAAGCTCCGAACTCTTAAAACTTAAAGAAAACTGATCTCAAATGTTGAATTTCAAAAAGAAATTTGAAATCACAAGATTAACAAAATTAGATTTAAGAAAAAAATTATTGTAATTTTTATAAGTTCGTCAATAAATTCAATTTTATTCAAGAGCATCATATTCATAACTTCCATCTCTCTTAAATATAATTTTTGAATTCAATTTCAATGATAATATGGACTTAATGTAACTAATGACGATATGGATTCAATGTAGCTATAATTTCCGAAAAATCCCAAATTGAATTGACAATATAAAAAATGAATATTTATTTAAACCGTAAACCTTTACATATCTGGCCATTTATAACATTGAACCGTTCTGTTGAGATTATTGAGAATATCATTTATTTATTTATTTATTTTTTTCTTTAATTTGTTAGAATGGCAAACTATTTAGAAGAAATTGCAAAAGAAGAACTTAATGAAACTCCTCAAAGGACAGAAAATGATTTAGCTGCATTAAAGGAATGGATCTCAAAGCAACCACATTTAATTCCAAGAACTGGTAATTTAATAATTACATATTCATAAATAATTAATTCAAATTATATTTCTAGATGACAAATTTCTAATAAGTTCCTTCGAAATACAAAATATCGATTAGAAGGTGCTAAACAAAAAGTTGATTCTTATCATACATTTCGTACTAATTGTCCAGAATGGTATAAGAATCGTGTGGTATAAGAATAATTTTTATAAGTTCGTCAATAAATTCAATTTTATTCAAGAGCATCATATTCATAACTTCCATCTCTCTTAAATATAATTTTTGAATTCAATTTCAATGATAATATGGACTTAATGTAACTAATGACGATATGGATTCAATGTAGCTATAATTTCCGAAAAATCCCAAATTGAATTGACAATATAAAAAATGAATATTTATTTAAACCGTAAACCTTTACATATCTGGCCATTTATAACATTGAACCGTTCTGTTGAGATTATTGAGAATATCATTTATTTATTTATTTATTTTTTTCTTTAATTTGTTAGAATGGCAAACTATTTAGAAGAAATTGCAAAAGAAGAACTTAATGAAACTCCTCAAAGGACAGAAAATGATTTAGCTGCATTAAAGGAATGGATCTCAAAGCAACCACATTTAATTCCAAGAACTGGTAGTTTAATAATTACATATTCATAAATAATTAATTCAAATTATATTTCTAGATGACAAATTTCTAATAAGTTTCCTTCGAAATACAAAATATCGATTAGAAGGTGCTAAACAAAAAGTTGATTCTTATCATACATTTCGTACTAATTGTCCAGAATGGTATAAGAATCGTGTGCCATTGACGTAAAATGTAAATAATTTAATGAAAAAAGGGTAACAGAAATAAATTGTGATAAGATACATTTCCAGAAAATCTTAATCTTTACAGAATATTTTTATCATTAATACAACCTAATCCTAAAGATTGTGGAAGAATATTAATTCATCCGCTAAAAGAAATTTCTCAAAATGACTGCAATGTATCAGAATATATAAAAATTGTATTTATGACATTTGATAAATATTTAATTACTGATGATTATGCAACAATAAGAGGTCAACATAGTATTATTGATTTTGAAGGATCAACAATAGTTACAGCTACCCAATCTCTTGTAATTCTAAAGTAAATTATTCCAAAATCTAAGTAAAGATTCGTAGATGATGTGCAAAATATGTTGTTATATTACTAATTTAAAAAAAACGTTGATTATACTAGATGTTCTTATCCCATTTTATAAGAAAAATTCCGATTCGGTTTCAGTAAAAGACTCCAGAAAGGAGCCGCTTTGGCGGCACAAAACAGCTCGCCTATGCGGCATGAAAACGCTACGTCTTTACGGCTTGAATACGAACCCAAATAGCGCCGCATGTAATTTTAGTTTATTTATCATTTTTTTAGATTTTTTTGAGCGTTGTTTGCTGTGAAAATTTTATTTTTTTGTGGTAAAATAAATATTTTTAATAATTTAATTTTTTAGTGGTAGATCATAAGTTTAAAATATAATATATTTCATATTAATTTTATACATATAATACATAAATATTTGTAATAATTTATAATAATATAAAAATTAAAAATAAATAAATATTATTAAAACACAACATTAAAATGATTTTTTTTAATTTTTAATATTAAATTAATATTTTTCTCAGCGGTACGTTTTAAGTACGCAAAGGCGGATCGATCTTAGCTCGCTTAGGAGGTACATTTTCGGCTTGTTGTTGCGTTCCGTTTTTTATTTTAAAATACAGAGTCCAAGCACTACGAAAATGGACCGTTTGCGGCTTGAAATGCGGCACGCCTTCGGAGTCTTGTATAGAGAAATGATTCAGAATTCGTGCCGAAAGCGGACTACTTTTCTTAAAGGGAGTGTTGTGTCTTGTGTCAAAATATATATAAAAAATTTATAAAGTTATAAACAGAATTTGGCATATTGTTTTAAACAATTCTTATTAGAATTTTAAACAAATCATTTATTATTATTATATTGTTTTTTAAATAGTCACAGTAAAAATTTATTGTAATAATATAAGAAATTCTATATTTATTAGGTTATGGTACACAACATTT
>CAWUCQ010000105.1:0-67181 GCA_963920725.1 Rhamphomyia laevipes
ATTGTGACAAAAAGCGCCATAATTGTGGTACTAGGAGGAACGAACAATGGACTAAAATTTCTAGTGCTATGTGTGGGAACTTTGAATTTAATGTAAGACAGGAGTCTTTTTGAATCAATCTTTCCATCAATAATATTATGTATAAATGAAAAACACAAATATTCTCTTCGCTTTTCTAATGTAGGCAAGTCAATTAAAACGCAAACGGTCAGTATAAGGAGGTAAACCTAGTGGATTCAACCAGTTAAACTGGCGCAAAGCAAAACGTAAGAATCTTTTCTGCACTGACTCAATTCGATTCACATGAGTAGCGTAAAAGGGGACCAGACTTGACAGGCATATTCCAAGATTGGACGAACTAAACTAATAAACACGATTTTAACACATAAGGATCTGAAAACTCACGGAGAGTAACGTTTAATTAAACCTAATATAGAATTTGCTTTTTTAGATAAATTATGAATATGATTTATGAATGTGAGTTTAGTATCTAGTATAACACCCAGGTCCATTAGTGATTCACATTTATTTAAACTAATTCCATTAATATGATAGTCATAATTACACGGATTGTTTTTACGAGAAAATGACATAGATACACATTTGCCAACATTTAGATCTAAACAGTTTCTTTTACACCAAAAAGTGAATGCATTTATATCTGATTGCAACTGAATCGCATCAATATTTTATTTAATATATTTAAATATTTTAACATCGTCTGCGTAAATTAAGCATTCTGTGAATTTTAATATAGAGGGCAAGTCATTAATAAATAAAATAAAAAATAAAGGTCCTAAGTGACTACCTTGCGGGACGCCACTGTTTACAACAAAACTATTAAATACCACATTATTAAACAATACTCTGTATTCCCTATTAGATAAGTACGATTGAATCCATAAAACAAAATTATCATTTAAACCTAATTTTTTCAATTTCATAAGTAGGATCTTATGATTAAGTTTATCAAATGCTTTAGAAAATTCAGTGAAGATACAATCAACTTGCGTGCGTTCTTTGAAACTTTCGGTACAGAAAGATACATAATCTACTAGATTCGTAGTAGTGGAACGACCCTTACAAAAACCATGTTGACAATTTACGATTAACGATTTAGTGTGAAAATAAAAACATTTACTCACAATTAACTCAAATAGCTTAGGTATACATGATAACTTAGCAATAGGACGATAATTTGATATTAACTCTTTTTGACCTTTTTTATGAACCGGAATTATAAATGATACTTTCCATGCGTCAGAAAAACATTGAGTATTAAGAGAACGATTAAATAAATAATGTAACGGTTTACTTAAACAAGGTCCACATTTTTTAACTATTTTTTCGAGTACTCCGTCGGGACCACATGCAGTGGATTCCTCGAGTACATTGATGGATTCTAGAATACAGTCCATAGAAATGTCGAAATTAATTTCATTTAAATGCGGAAAATGTGGAATGTTATCAGCACTATTTTCAGAGTTATTGGTAAACGAAAGTTATTGGTCACTGAACGAAATTTTAAAAAAATCCACAAACAAATTACCAATTATAATAGGATCACTACTTGAGGTATTATTAAAGCTTAGTAAGTTTGGATATCCAGTCGTCTTGCGTTTGCCATTAACTGACTGCCAAAAGTCTTTAGGATTTAATTTAAAATTTTTTTGAATTTCAGAAAGATGATTCAAAAATGCTCTTTCTGATTTCATATTGAATTCATCTCTAAAAGAAATATAAACATAATAGTCACTAAAACTATTTGACCGGCAATATTTTTCCCATTTCTTGTTCCTTAGATTACGAAGAGATCTAAGCTCCTTATCATACCACAGCGGTGCGCGTTCAGCTATATGCACATATTGTAAGGGAACATGTTTTATAAAGAAATTAAAAATAATATAATAAAATTTTGCAATACATTCATTTAAATTTAAATTATTAAAAATATCAGACCAATTTATAAGTGCTAGATCAATACTCAAGTTATAAAAATCAGTTTTATTAAAATTAAATTTATAGTTATTATTTTGAGCATAACTTGAACAGTCTATAGTATTACAAATAATTTCTAGAGCTGGATGATAGTTTTCTTCATGTACTAGTAAGGAGTCAGATCTATTCACCGCAATATCATATACATTCATAGAGAATACCAGATCAAGTGTCTTACCTTGATGATTAGCAATATCGTTATGTTGCTCAAGATTAAGTTCCGAGAAGCTATCAGCAATGATCATGTCTTGAGTATTACTAGTTACCGGAATTAACGAGTCATCATCCAGCGACTTAACCCAATTTATATTTGGGCAGTTGAAATCACCAACACATATAATTTCATCCTTAGGTTTAAGGAGACTAGCAATAAAATCCATACATATTAAAAACGATTCATATTTTTTTGAGGATGAATGAGGTGGTAAATAAACATTTCCTAAATAAATAGACGATCGACTAATGACTAGTTTTACAAGCACACATGTAATATTGCTTTTAGCTGCTATTAACACACCACCTCCAACAGTTTGTATGTCTGAATTGCAGGGACGATCTCTTCGAAAATAATAATAATAATAATAATATAATAATAATAATAATAATAATAATAATAATAATAATAATAATAATAATAATAATAATAATAATAATAATAATAATAATAATAATAATAATAATAATAATAATAATAATAATAATAATAATAATAATAATAATAATAATAATAATAATAATCATAAAAATAATAATAATAATAATGATAATAATAATAATAATAATAATAATAATAATAATAATAATAATAATAATAATAATAATAATAATAATAATAATAATAATAATAATAATAATAATAATAATAATAATAATAATAATAATAATAATAATAATAATAATAATAATAATAATAATAATAATAATAATAATAATAATAATAATAAAAATAATAAAAATATTAATAATAATAATAATAATAGCAATCCTATGATTTTTAGACGTTTAAAAGTAATCGCATACAAAGTCAAACGTAGTTCACGAAAAGTAATCGCATTCAAAGTCCAAATTAGTTCCCTAAAAGTAATGCAATTATTTGTAGACGTTAAAAGTAATCGCATTCAAAGTCAAAAGTAGTTCACTAAAAGTAATGCCATTATTTTAGACGTTTAAAAGTAATCGCATACAAAGTCAAAAGTAGTTCACTAAAAGTAATGCCATTATTTTTAGACGTTTAAAAGTAATCGCATTCAAAGTCAAAAGTTGCGCCGCTTAATTCACTAAAAGTAATGGCATAATTTTTAGACGTTTAAAAGTAATCGCATTAAGAGTCAAAATTAGTTCGCTAAAAACAATCCCATGATTTTTAGACGTTTGCAAGTAATCGCATACAAAGTCAAAAGTAGCGCCGCTTAATTCGCTAAAAGTAAAGGCATAATTTTTAGACGTTTAAAAGTAATCGCATTAAGAGTCAAAATTAGTTCGCTAAAAACAATCCCATGATTTTTAGACGTTTGCAAGTAATCGCATACAAAGTCAAAAGTAGCGCCGCTTAATTCGCTAAAAGTAAAGGCATGATTTTTAGACGTTTACAAGTAATCGCATTAAAAGTCGGAAGTAGCGCCGCTTAAAGTAATTCGCTGAAAATAATGCCATGATCTTTAGTCGTTTACAAGTAATCGCATTAAATGTCAAAAGTAGCGCCGCTAAATTCGCTAAAAGTAATGGCATGATTTTTATGGGCCCGACGTTTAAAAGTAATCGCATGAAAAGTTAAAAGCAAAAAAAAATAATCGTTTATGCAAAATTTTAAGCGCGAGAAGTAAAACGATTTTATGATCTGCAAAAGATTTTTCATCATTAAGCATTTTTATTACCGTTAATTGGCTCAAAAGTTTTTAATTCAGGTCTTTTTTAAGGTTTTTGGAAAATTGATCGCAGAAAATCTAAAGCAAGAAAATTCATAGTCAAGAAAAATTCATCGCCCAAAATTGATCGCTGTGAAAATTCGTCGCAGGAAATTTCATCGCTGAAAATTAATCGCTGAGAGAATTTATAGCCAAGAAAAATTCATTGCAGAAAATTAATCACTCGGAAAATTCGTCGCACAAAATTAATCGCTGAAAAAATTCATCGCAAGAAATTTCATTGCAGAAAATTAAACGCTAGCAAAATTCATCGCAAGAAATTACAACGCAAGAAAAAATCATAGCAGAAAATTAATCGTTAGCAAAATTCGTACAAGTAAAGTTCATCGCTGAAAATTGATCGCTAGGAAAATTCATCGCAAGAAAACTTTATACCCATAAAAAATTCATCGCAGAAAATTAATCGTTAGGAAAATTCAACGCAAGAAAACTTCATCGCTGAAAATTAATCGCTACGAAAATTCATCGCAAGAAAACTTCATTCCCATAAAAAATTCATCACAAAAAATTAATCACTAAGAAGATTCATCGCCAAGAAAAATTCATTGTAGAAAATTAATCACTAGGAAAATTCATCGCAGGATATTTCATTGCAGAAAATCCATTGCAAGAAAAATTTGTAGCCAAGAAAAAATCATAGCTGAAAATTAATCGTTAGCAAAATTCGTACAAGTAAATTTCATCACGGAAAATTAATCGTTAGGAAAATTCAACGCAAGAAAACTTCATCGCTGAAAATTAATCGCTAGCAAAACTCATCACAAGAAAATACTTCGCAAGAAAACTTCATACCCATAAAAAATTCCTCGCAGAAAATTCATTGAAAATAAAATAAAATTCATTAAATATAATGAAACGCGGATTATAAATGCAATAAGAACATAATTTGAAGTGTGATGGATAGAAAATAAAAAAAAATATTAGAATTTGCTTATAAAATATTATATAATTTGTTTTATTGAAAAACAATCAATTTTATAAAAAAGTATCAATAAGTTTAAAAAATATATGAATGTACTTTATACAGGCTCATGAATCTGCTGAAAGTGCTAATTTAAGATCAACAGATATATCGCGTAACTAATCTTAGTATCAAATTTATTTTAAAGCGGGTAAAACTTACTTTAAATGATTTTTTGAACTTATAACATTTTCTTATGAAATTTCAGAATTATCCCGCTAAAGTTTCCTAAATAAAAATATTATACTTTGAGGATTCGGATTTATATTTTAATTTTGGATTCATTTATGCAGGCCATTGAAATCGTCATTAATGAAATAATGTATTATGCTTAATAATTAATAATAATTATTGGATTGAATTTAGGAAGTAAAAAAAATTAAACTTGAACTTAAGCATAAATATTTGATTTTTCAGTAATTAATAATGAATTATTAATTGATGAATTAACAAATTTAATTGAGAAAAATAAAATATTTATCTTTATCAAATTTACGTTAATAATAATTTCTTATTACTTAATTAATAAAATTAACAAAAAATCAGGATTTTAAGAAAATATATTTATAATTAAATTCTTTGCCGCATCATATTATTTTTCCGATAATAATTGATTTGACAAAAAACGAATTCATTCCCGTTAAATTATAATTAAATCGCTAAAATTGCTAGTTTGAAAATTTTAGTAATGACTTATGCGAAATTTAAAAGTGAGAAAAAAATAATGTATAATGCACCAATTCAATTTATTGACTCATAAAATTCCTAAAACTTTTGGGGAAGTAAAAAAAATAGGACAATTTAGATCATGTTGTAATATATTATTCTTAGTCTGAAGTAAAAAGGAAATTAATATTACGCTTAAGTATAAATCTCAGACTAATTTAATTCAGAATTTCAAAAAATATACTTCGCCTAATCCAAGTTCAATGACAATCGAATATTTTAGCTAAAACATCTAACTCGATCTGAATGTAATATTTTATACAATTCTACATTTATCAACCAAGCCAAATTACTAAAATTAATTGCGGGCCAAAAAAAAGGGTTGTCAGGAAGTTTAGAATTAATTGTAAAAATTGAAATTCTGAATGGATAAAAAATCTTAATATAATACTATTGTCAAATGTAAAAGTAGCAGAACATATTCGATAAAATTAGCCGATATATTAGCCTTAGCCGGAAGTAAAAAAAACATTTAAAATTATGCTTAAGTATAAATATTTTTAATCTAAACTTAATGCGTTCACAAATGAAAGAAATGTTTATAATTTTGTATGGAGTATGGAATTTATTTTTGCCAATTTTCGAAGAATTACTTATTTCATTCATATAAACTATTAAAATGTTCAAAAATGAGCAAAATGCGCGTTATTTTGTATGGGGTAGGTATTTATTTTGAATATTTTGCCCATTTGCGAAGAATTATTTAATTCATATAAACTATTAAAATGTGCGAAAATGAGCAAAATGCACATTATTTTGTATGGGGTATAAGATTTATTTTCAATATTTTACTCAATTGCGAAAAATTACTTAATTCATATAAACTATTAAAATGTTAAAAAATGAGCAAAATGTGCGTAATTTTGTATGGGGTAGGAATTTATTTTCAATATTTTGCCCATTTGCGAAGAATTACGTAATTCATATAAACTATTAAAATGTGCGAAAATGATCAAAATGCGCATTATTTTGTATGAGGTATGGGATTTATTTTCAATATTTTGCCCATTTGTGAAGAATTAATTATTTCATATAAGCTATTAAAATGTACAAAAATGAGCAAAATGTACACTATTTTGTATGGGGTATGGTATTTATTTTCAATATTTTACCCATTTGCGAAGAATTACTTAATTCATATAAACTATTAAAATGTGCAAAAATGAACAGAATGTACATTATTTTCTATGGGGTATGGGATTTATTTTCAATATTTTGCACATTTACGAAGAATTACTTATTTCATATAAACTATTAAAATGTTCAAAAATGAGCAAAATGTGCATTATTTTGTATGGGGTGTGGAATTTATTTTCAATATTTTGCCCATTTGCGAAGAATTATTCATTTCATATAAGCTATTAAAATGTACAAAAATGAGCAAAATGTACACTATTTCGTATGGGGTATGGTATTTATTTTCAATATTTTACCCATTTGCGAAGAATTACTTAATTCATATAAACTATTAAAATGTGCAAAAATGAACAAGATGTACATTATTTTGTATGGGGTATGGGATTTATTTTCAATATTTTGCACATTTACGAAGAATTACTTATTTCATATAAACTATTAAAATGCGCAAAAATGAGCAAAATGTGCATTATTTTGTATGCGCTATGGATTTTATTTCCAATATTTTGACCTTTTTAATTATCTGGTTATGCTAAATTTTAAACGTGAAAAATACAATATTAGTGCACGTGCATCCGGATTAATTCATTGACCCTTAAAATTCTCAATACTTTTGGAAAAGTAAATCAATTTAGATCATATTACATTATTATTCTTGACCGGAAGTAGAAAAAAAAATGGAATTATAATTAAATATAAATATTTTTTAATTAAATTTAAGTGGTGTCGAATTTCATTAAGGTGAAAATTACTTAATAATTAATAAGCAAAAATTCTTAAAATGCTCATTAATTTGTATGCAGTATAGAATTTATTTTAAGAATTTTTGCACGTTTTATTTGCACATTTCCTTTGAGCTAGAACCTATATAAATGCACTACTGTTATTCCGTCTGTAATAATAAGTGCCTCAAAAAAAGAAAATCCTGACTACGACACTGTCACAAAAATTTTGCTAATTGAAAGGTGTTTTGAATTTCATATATAGCTCTTTACAGATTATTTCGACAGCAAATATTTCGACAGTATATTGACAACTAAATCTCCGGTATATTAACAAGTAAAAGCTCTAAAAAACGGAGAGAGAGTTCGTAGGGGCAAAATAGCATTATACTGCAATTACAATTGACGCTTTCTAGACTCATTCTAGACGAGCATTTGTCAAAATAAAGTTGAAATGTATGGAGTTGTATGAAAGTAGTTACAATGCACGCAGTCTAAACGTAACTTCGGTAAAAGTTGGCCGACTTTTAATTTTTTCGCTTTCATTGCGCTTTGTAGTGTCAAAATATAGAAATATTTAAAAATTTAAAAAAAAAATTCAATTCAATTCAAAATTTTAAAAGGTATTTTATTAATTTAAATTCAAGAATTTAAGAATTTACAAAATTAATTTTAAAAATAAAAAATTTTCTGTCAAAAAAATGTAAACAAACAGTTATTATTTACCACATATACGTTTTCTATTGTGTCTACTCTTTTTGTAGATTACGTTCAAATGCCTTTAGTTGCGTAATGAAGACAACAATGTAACTCTAGCATTATAGAGTCTCCTGAAGATTTACTCTAATGGCCCAAATGCATGTGCGTTGAGGCATAACCTACACTATTTTACAAGCAGAGAAATTAGATTTCACACTAACCCATGCGCTCAAAATTTAGTCAGACTTTTTTACAAAATTTGTATATGTTGATATGAAAATTTTGTATTGAAATGAAATGAAAACTCTTGTTATTTATATTTTATAACAAATATATATCTTTTTTGTTTACAATTTTTTTTAACAATATTATAATAATTATAAAATATAATAATAATAAAATCCCGCGCCACCTTTCCCCCTCCCAAATACCGCACGTGAGGAGGACCTTTTATTATTATTTTTTATATAAAAGTATGGAAGATACAATTATAATGAGATATCATTTAGTTTATAGAAATATTAAATTAGGTATTTCAACTAAAAAGCAATATAAACTATATGATATCACTACTTAAAATAAAAAAAAAAATTAATATTTTGTTGAAATTCATTGTTGTTTGGAAACTCATGTTGTAATGCAGGAATTCTTATGCCACGTTACATCACATCGCGTGTACATAAAAAAATAAAATAATATTAATAATTTATAACAAAAAATTATAATTATTAATAATAAGCGACTTTTCAGTCATATAAATATAAAAAAAATCAATAACAAAATAAAAATAGCAATTAATGTAAATTAATCGTTAAAATCGATAACTATGCATTCAGATTACTTAACCAGTCGATTGAATACTGTAGGATTTGATTCAAAACTGAACTGATTGATACATTTTAGCCCAAGCCTTATAATAATATTTGAAAGTTGTCACAATATTAAAGTAGACCTGTTAAATTAAGACATATCAGTGTTTAGCATATAATAATGTTATTATACCTCTACGAAATTTTACAGATTCATTGCAATTCTTAGGCTAAGAATCGTCAAAATATTTATTAATTGAATTGTTTTTTTTTTTTACTTGGAACAGATAATATTTAATCAGTACCAGTACCTGAACCAAATATGGATTGGTCAAAAGAATCTAAATCATTTATAAATCATATGAATTATTTTCCACGTACTAGTCCAATAGCAGTGCATGGTGATTATATTATATCACAAATACGTTATACAATTATCCAAAATTATTATAAAATGAATCGTGCACCAACATTTAAACAAATTAAAATATTGTTTATTATTAAAACATAAGCTTTTAATGGTGGTGGATTATCTGGTATTACAATTTCATCAATATTTTGATTATAATATATAATTGCTGGTGGTAATGTGGTTTTTTTTGTAAAATATTGTAAAGGCGGTGGTGAATAACTGATGATTCTTGTTGAATAATATATGAATCATTATTTAATTCATTAAATGTTGAGTTATTATTTATATTATTTATAATTAAATTATTATGTTCTTCCTGGTATACATCATTCATAGCTAATTGTATAATTGATGATTCAACACCAGTAATTAATTCAGTTTCTTTGCCAGCTAATTGTGGTGATAGCTTAACAATTTTATAAAAATATTTAAATACATTTATTGCTATATTTAGTTTGGTTAATTGTTCAATTTGTACAAGATTGTTGTAATTGTTGAACTGATTTTAAATTATAAGTTGATGACGACATATTTGTTTATTAATAATAGTTATTTTAATTTAAAACACAATTAAATTTAATTCCTTATCTTTAGGATTCACTTTAAATTTAATTCCTTATCTTTTGGAAATCCAACAGATGGAATTGATGGTTGAGAAGGAACATAATTTGACCTACAACCTGGCACCACACAATGTCTCAGCATTATAAAATCCAACAAAAAAACTTATATTAAAAAAAATTGCATTTAATTATGTATACCTATAGGTAATTTAAATTGCTTTTAGCACACTTATTTATTATTAAAAACTATCAAAATATATAGTTTGTTTTTATTTACAAGAAAAAAAATATGAAAAAAATATTTTTTAGGTTAGAATTTGTGCTAATTTTTATCACATAAATTACACTAGAAATACACAATGCCCGCACAATTTTTTTAGATTAATTTAATCTATTATTATTTAATAACACTTTTAACTACTTTTAGGTTTTTATTAATTTTTATTTACCTATTATATTTAACTTTTGCTTTCGAACATTCAGCGCTTGGTATTACTGGCATTTAATTTTGACGTATAATATTATAATTTCTGTGACTACAAATTTTTGCGTATGTGTTTTAATGACACGGCTTTTAGTAGTGTAGGTTTGGGTTGCGGCATCCTGCTTTGCTGCAAATATTATTTAGAACAACTGGGTTTTCTATGTAATGGTGAATTCGTTTCTAGAGAATAAATTCTGCATTTTAAAATGTTACATTTTTACAGTGTTACATTCAAATTGCAGAGTTTTGCACTCTTTTCATTTTACAAACGCACAGAAAAAATTCTACATTTTTTTTTCAAGTTTGCTACACTGCCTTGTATTTATTTATATTTTTATTCTTGAATTAAATATTTTATTATAAAATCAAAATATCAATGGGTGAGCAATTTTATGAACGTAAAATAATTTATAATTCTGTAGAGTGTGTAATATATTTAACTATAATTTAAATTTTAGAATTAAATTTGGAATATATACAAGTTGAAGATGAAAATTTTTTAATGGAGCAAAATCAAATTACAATTTATCCTTCATCTTCAGGTTCAGTACAAGTATCAACAAAACACAGAAGGTAATATTAATTTTATTTGCCAAAAAAGCTTCGTATTATAACAACTTTTTTTTTTAGTATAGAGTGGACACAAAAATATTGCTCGATAAATATTATGAATATTATTGTTTTGGACCTTTAAAACGATTCCGAAATTAGAAACAAATCTGGATGGCAATTGCCATATTGGGAAATAAAATAAATTACAAAATAATCTATTACTATACTCTCAGTGCTTTTATTTAAAATTTATCTTTTATGAAAAAGTATAAAAATAATTGTTTAGTAAATAAATTTATAATTATTTTTTATACTTAATTTTTCTAATGCAAATTAACAAAAAAATTGAACTTTCGAACTTATAATAAATTCTAAAATTATGTTAAATGTTTATTATTTTGTTTTTGATTTTTAATTTTATTATATTGCCTGAAAATTTACAAATTACATAAATTCAATTTATATTTTTATTTTTATAAATTTTTAACACGATTACATAATTCTCTGTCTTTAATTGTATTATAAATCTCATCATCAGATGAAGATGAAGAATTATCCAAAAGTTGACAATTAGCTAAAATTATTCCAAAATTTAAATGCAGAAATGTTACAATTACAGGCAGAATTTTTAAGAAACGAACACGAAATTATTTTCAGTTCAACATTTTTTCGAGAAACGAACGGAAAAAATGCTGACCTTGGAAAAAAATGCAGAATGCGGGCAACATTTTTTTTAGAAACGAATTCACCATTAAATGCAGTAAATGTTACATTTACAGGCAGAATTTTTAAAAAACGAATGCGAAATTATTTTCAGTTCAACATTTTTTCGAGAAACGAACGGAAAAAATGCTGACCTGTGAAAAAAATGCATAATGCGGGCAACATTTTTTTTAGAAACGAATTCACCATAACTAATTAGATGGCTACAACGCATTGCGTTGCGTCGAAGCAAGATAGCTCAATTCTAACTTGCGGTTTACACTAGACTTTTTCTTAGACAGAACATATATTCTGTCTACGAAATGTCAAGTGTAAACCAGACAGGATTTCTGTCCCGACAGAAAAATCACGATTTTTCTCTAGACAACTTTTCAGATTTTTTTGCAGATTTTTTTTGACATTTCTTAATTTGCAAATGGCGATATTTGATAATAATGTTAGATTTGCTCCTGAAATTTAAAATTTAATTAGTTTGCGATGATTATTTGAGAGTAAAAATTAGTTTACTACTAAATAAATAAAAGATACATATTATTGAGGTGTGAACAACTATATTATTAAAAATATTTTTATTTTAATATTTTTATAGCTAATTGTTTTCTTGGTGACGACATGATTAAAATGAAATGTTAGACAGAAATATCTGACATCAAATAGCCAGCGTGTTTTTTTTACCTGTCAAAAAAAAATATCAGATAGAAATGTCTAACATTTCTATCAGGAATTTATGGCTAGTGTAACCACAGCGTAAATTATGCTGCGCTCCGGCAATGCTGCCACGTGCCACAAGAAAAATTTAAAAAATGTATCAAACAACTGTGAAGAAAAAAATATTTTTTGACATTAGTTATTTTATTTTTAGTGATTGGGATATCTAAGAACAAAAAAAAATAATATTGAAGTAAAAATAATAGATTTTGTTAAGAATAATCCTATGATATACATATATAATAAAAGGAATAAAATTTATAAAAATATTTATGTGAGACAAAAAATTTAATTTCTTTGACAGAAACATGTAAGAAAAATATGTTCATGTGTTTGGTATGCTCTGCTGCATGCTTTAAAGCATGCCTCAAACCACCAAAAAACGCACGTGTTTTTCAAGCATAAGATTTGGTCTAAAGTTGATGCTTTGCTTTGCTTATTGTGTTTTTTTATTTTATTGTTTGTAGTAGAAAAGCAAAGTAAGAATGTTATGTACGGTGAATTGTAGAGGTTTCAGCATCTCTGCACGGTATCATTCATCAAGACTTAAAAATATTATAGATAATATAGCGAGTTTAGAAAATACGAAACACAAAAATTCATATAATAAATGGACGTATTCAGAAGAATCAAATATTCGACGGAATCAAAGTTTGAAAAGAGTGTTTCTAAATATAGATCCAAAAGAAACATCTATTATTTTATTTCCTGGACAAGGATCTCAGTATGTAGGAATGGGAAGGAACTTAATCAAATATCCAGGAGCTCTTGACTTATTTAAGCTAGCAAGTGAAGTATTAAAATATGATTTATTAAAGATTTGTCTCGAGGGGCCAATAGAGATTTTGCAAAAAACTATACATTGTCAGGCTGCTGTCATGGTTACTTCATTGGCCGCCCTTGAGAAACTTAAAGAAGAACGACCGAAAGCAATTGAAAATTGTGTCGCTACTGCAGGCTTCAGTTTAGGTGAAATAACTGCATTAGTTTTTGCAGGCTCAATACCGTTTGATAAAGCCTTAAAATTAGTTCAAGTTCGAGCAGAATCTATGCAACTCGCTAGTGAACAGAATCCGGGAGGAATGGCCACAGTTTTATATGGACCTGATTCGGATCTTGGACTAGCTTGTGAAAAGGCGAAAATTTGGTGCTTAAAAAAAGGGGTAATAAACCCCGAGTGTAGAATTGCAAATTATCTTTACCCCCATTGCAAAGTTATTGCTGGAAGTTTAGAAGCATTGAAATATTTAGAATCGAATGCAAAAACATTTAAATTAAGACGAATTAAAAAGTTACCAGTTAATGGAGCGTTTCATACAAATCTCATGGAAACAGCAGTTGAACCATTTACTAAAATTTTAAAAAATATAAAAATTGACGATCCGCTAATTAGTGTTCATTCGAATATTGACGGTATGCGATATAAAAATGCATCGCATATTATTAGGCAATTGCCAAAACAGGTATAATATTTTTATTTAATGATTTTATAAGGAATTTTAATTTTTTTATATGGCACAAGATTGTTCGAGCTGTAAAATGGGAACAAACTACACACATACTTTATGAACGGAAACAAGGTTCGAACTTTCCACGAACCTTTGAATGTGGACCTGGGAAAGGACTAACTGCAATTTTAAAACAAAATAATGCTAAGGCTTTCGATGCAGCATTAAATATTGAAACATAGTTTCCAAATCTTTTTTTTTAATTGAGTAGTAATTATTGTAAAATTCAATATCTTATGTTAGAAACTAACAATATTTGCGGTGATTGATTATTGACCATTGTCACAACTAAATCCAAGCATTTTGATCTTAACAATGTTCTTAATGCGTTACACCAAAAACACGAAAAAAAAAAATATTTTAAGCCTAAAAAATATAAATTATGTTATATAGAAAGTGTATATGGTGTATATGCTTTCATGACAAATAAATTATTAAATAAATATTCTAAGTATTTTTTGCAAAAGATAAAATTAAATTTTTCATTATGTTTTAAAATGCAAAATTTATATAATTTTAGGATTTACAATTTATTGTAAAATTTTTTTTTTTTAATTTTCTCTGATATATCCAAAAATTTAAATAACAATGAATTTTTTGGTAAATTCATTCATGAGGTATACTTATTCATTAATAAAATAATGAATAATAATGATATACTTAATTACTAATTACTTTGGATATAAAATATTGAATTTTCTTTAATACAAAATTGTAATAAAATAGGTAGAAAATAAACTTTTTATGTAGGATAAATTTTAAATTCTGGAAAATTTTAATTTTAGAAGTATAAAGTGTCAATCCCACCAAAAACAGAAACAGAAACTTTGTTTTGTTTTTTTACTTTTCTGTTCAAGTTTTAACATTGCACACCCACCAAAAACCGAAACAGAAACAGAAAAACTATGTTTTTTGACAACCAAAACAGCAAATTTTTTTCATAATGTCATGGCTGCAAACGAAATTTGATAGAAATGTGCGTCTGCAAACTTCTGCAAACAGAAATTGAAACTTTGAAAAAAAAAGTTTCATTTTCTGTCCGATAAATTGAAAAATGATTTTTTTTTTTTTTTTTCAACAGTGCTTTATTTATTTCCTTTTTATTTTATATATTTTATTTTGTACAAAACACTTAAATCAAAATTGTTTTAATATAATTGATTGAACTTACTGCCTCTTAATTAGAGTACTCTAAGTTTCCCACATTTTATAATAATTGTTATTATTTGATCATAGTTTTGACTATTAGCATTTTTTTTTTAAATTTATTTATTTACAAATATTTATTTGTGGTTATTTTATTTTACATTGGAAAATTATTTTAAAAACCAATATTATACTTATTATTTTTTTTTACTTATACTATACTTATAACTATCTAACTCTATAACTTATTCTACTTATATACTACAAATACCTTAATGAATTAGATCATTTTCTGTTTGCCACCAATATTTATACATTTCTTTTTCGTTTCTTATTGGTACATATATATCAAATCTAAATTTTTCTCTGTTATTGAGGAATTTTAAATTGGGTTCAAATTCAATTTTTTTGTTTGTTGCTCTTCTGAATATGTGATATAATATTGGTACTTTCTCATCATTTTGTATATATTTATTTTTATCTAAGTATATAAACGCTTCAGGTGGTATAAATCCTGTTTGCATTGTATATTGAATATAATTATCATTTGGATATATAGAATGCGCAATTAAACTATTCTCTTTTACTAAATATACTCTAGAAAAATGTTTTCTTATTAAATTTAATATAAAATGATCTATTTTACTTATTTTGCTATTTTCATAAATAGTTTTATTTGAATAAAAGTGTTTATAGTCACTTTCAGGTTTTCTAAATTTTCCTGTGCAGTACCTTATACATTTCCTTTCCCATTTTCTTAATATTTCCATACATGATGGGCTAATATTGTACCATATTGGACAAGCATAAGTAAGAATTGGTCTCACTAATGCTTGATATCCTATGATCTTTATTCTAGTTGTTATATCTTTTGTATAGAACAGCTTTTTTGATGCCATAAATGCTTTACGCGCCTTTTCTATCTGTGTTTTAATGTGGTGTTTATAATTTAAATTATGGGTTAAATTTACACCTAAATATTTAACTGTTTTCTGGTTTGTAATTATAGTATTGTCATTTGTTCTAATGTGGAATTCTTTCCAATTTTTTCTAATGTCCATATTTACTTTGTCCAAACTGTTTCTAAATAATATTACTTCACATTTGCTATAATTAATTCTTAATTTCCAAGAGTCAACATAGCTTTGTACTTCGTTAAATTGTTTTTGTAAGAATTTTTGAGCTTTTGATGCCTTTTTATTTACATTGTAAATAATGAGATCATCTGCGAATGCTAAACTTGGCTTCTGATTATGGTTAAATCTTTCAAGAAGTTCACTTATATAAATATTAAATAAAATTGGTGCATTAACTGTGCCCTGTTGTAATCCATTAACTATTTTAAATATTTTATTACTTTTTGTGTCTCCATCCTCCACAATAAATGTTTTTTCAGATATCATTTCTCTTATCATTTTTACCATCTCCTTTGGGAAATTATATTTTATTAATTTATAAATTAAGCCGTCATTCCAGATTGAATTGAACGCTTCTTTTAAATCTATAAGGCATGCCCCCATACATTCTTTTTTATTTATCGCCCAACATACGTCCGATGTCAATTTATTAACTGCATGTATTGCCGAATGTTTTTTCCTAAAACCAAATTGATTTTCGGGAATAATATTTTTTAATTTTTTTTTTTTTCTAATTGATTTATTAACTACTGTTTCAAATATTTTACTAATATTAGGAAGCAAATTAATTGGTCTAAGATTTTTGGGGTTTGTCTTTTCTTTTCCTGGTTTTGCTATAGGAATTACTTTCGCTTTTTTCCATTTGTGTGGGAAATGACTATTGTTTAATAAATTATTAAATAATGTACAATAAAATTTTATTATACTCTCCGGTAGATTTTTTAAAACTTTGTTTGGGATACCATCTATTCCTGTTGAAGTTTTATTATTTAAATTTCTAAATATGTTTTTTAACTTTCTAATAGTGATGAAATAATTATTATGCGTTTGACTTTTTTTCAATTCATTGGCTCTACAATTTTCACTAAATGACAGTATTTTAATATTGTTTTCTTCATCTAATTCTATTTGATTATTAAATTCTAAAATTTCATTTCTTACTCTTATTGAGTTTTCATCATTACATCCTATATCAATTTGGTTGTGTGTTTTTTCAACATAATTCCCAATAATATTTAATATATCTATGTGATTTCTTATAATATATCTACTCTGTTCATCTGTTTGCAATTGATTAATATTAATCTCTGAATTTTCAATTAATTGTTTATCTACTTCTTCTATTTTTAGTTCATTAATATTTGTCATGCCTTTGCTTCTGAAAATTTTGTTTATAATAGGAAACATATTTTTTGAATTTGACGGATGAATTTTTTTTAATGTGATTTCCCATCTCTTATTTTTATTAATATTTAAATTTTGGGTTATAAGTGAATTAATGTTGTTTAACAATGATTTTAATCTGATAATTCTGTTATTATTTTGATGTTGATTTTTTCTATATGTGTTTTTTATAGCTGTCAGTATTATACTTTTGTGTTTTTGTAATTTTTTTATTTTGAAATTTATGTATTTTTCTATGCTATTTTCTTTTTTAATTTTTGGAACACATTTCTCTACTGTATCTTTTATTAAATTATCTATTTCGTCTAAGTAACTGTCTATCTCTCTATTTTCTAAATTTTTATTGTTAGGTATTTCAATACTGTCATTCGTTGTTGTTCGTTTTGTTTTATCATCTAAAATCTTTCTAAATGTTGTCCAATTCGTCATTTTAAAATTATATTTAATTTTTTTACTATTTGTATCTATTATAATTTTATCATTATTTTCTAGTTTTAAATTAATAACTATAGCATTATGGTCACTATCATATGGGAGTGTATCAAGTTTATTTTCATTGTTCACCTGTATGTTGAGTCTAGTATCTAATATACAAATATCTAAATAGGAATTAGTTCTTGGGTAGGTAGGGTATTTAGTACCATATAGCTTAGCTTTATAAATTATTTCATTATTATCTAACCATTTTTTTAAAATATTTCCCCTGTTATTCTGAGTCACATTATACCATTCTGAATGTTTCGCATTGAAATCACCTGCAATTAAAAAATATGTATCTATTCTATTTAATTTTAATGTTTCAAATAATTTATTTACTTCATATTCAAATTTATCGTTATTTTTTTGTCCTGCATATAATGCTACAATTTTTAATGTTTTATTATGTGACAGTTTTAGCTCTACTATGCTAGTTTCTATACATTTGAAACTACCAATATTATATTTGGATTCTAAGGAATACTTATATTTGTTTTTTATTAATATTGCTGTTCCTCCTCCCTGGGTGGATTTTAATCTGTCGTTTCTAATAAAGTTGTAATTTTTAAATTGTAATTTGTGTTTAGGATTTAATTTAGTTTCATTCAGCAACATTATATCTGGATTATAAGTTTCTAAGAAATGTATAAGGTACGCTCTTTTATTATTCGATATTATCGAATTAACATTAATTGAGATAATTTTTAAACTATTTATTGTACTAATCATAATAATTATTCATTGGTAAAGTTTCATAGAGATAATCTATTTTTTTTGCATGCTCATTTAATTTATTTTCTATATTATTTACTTGTGTGCTAATTATTTGTAAAGTTTTTTTTAGTTCTAATAAAATATTACTATTTTCGTGATTTTGTATTACATTTGTTAAGTTATTATTATTTGTAAATCTAAGCTCATTACTAACATTATTCTTATTATTATTATTATTATTAATATTACTACCTGCAATACCAGCATATGAGATTTCCGGCTGTACGTAGTTGTTGGTCATTTTTATCTTGGCTTCAATTACACGATTGTTCAATTTTTTTTTTAGTTCAACATTTTTTAGTTTTTTAATGTATTCAGGACATCCTCTATAACTTGCTGGGTGACCCTTGCTATTGCATAATGCACAGTAAAGTATACTTTTATCTCCATGTTCTTTAATTCCACATTTTCCAATCTCATGATTTTGATCACATTTAACGCAGCGATATTCCATATTGCAATTGCTTGCAGCATGTCCTAATCTCTGACATCTTTTACACTGGGGGATTTCAGTTTTTTTTAATTTTTCCCATGTTATAAATTGGTAGTTTAATTTTCTAATTTTGAATAACATTGATATGTCACTTTGTGCTCCCACTTGTACCATAAATATTGGTAAAAGGATATTTTCTTTAACTGATTTCCTAGTTGCAAGTCTTATAACTTTTTCTATTTTCACATTATTTATATTTAATAATATTAATTCTCTTTTAATTTCCTCTGGTTCATCTTCTTTATTTAATCCCTTCAATATTAAAGTTTTAGTTTTTTCTTCTTTTGGTGTGTATGTGAAATAATTCGTATTAATTTTTTGTAATAATTCTTTAATTTTTACGTAATCATTCATATTTGTTAAGAAAATTAGGAATTTCTTGTGATTTATTTTTTTAAATGCGAAATCATTTATTTTAAGTTTTTCTTTAAATATTTTTTTTAAATCTTGAATATCTTGGTCATAAATTATGATTGGTGGTATTTTGTATTTTTTTCCTTGATTATTAATATTATTATTGTCAATTTCAGAATTGTTTTTATTTTGTGTTGTCGATTTATTATATATTATTTTCTCTATTTTATTATTGTCATTTTGTACTTGATTATTATTAGTTAATTGTTGTTGCTGGCTTTTTTTTGCTAAATTTTTTCTCTTCGCAATTTCTATGAAGTCTTCTCCCCCTTCTGCTTCAGTTTCTTCATCCATCTCTTCGAAATCATCAATTGTATCGGTCAGATCTGCAAATCTATTTTCAGACGACTGATTATTAATATTTATATTATTATTATCATTAATGTGCACTGATTTTTTATTTAAATTTTTAATTATTTTTTTAAGTGTTGATACTTCTTTACGTAATGCATCATTAATTTGATTCAAGTTTTTTTTTTGGGGTTTACTAATTTTCTTTGACATTTTATTATTGTTACTAACCGAAGGTTGAATTTTAAATTTTACACGTGTTGCTTTTTCACCACATTGTTCCACAATATAATTTATGTTTTCAAATGTATTTTCTTGTCTATTTATAAAATTGTCTACACTCATTTTTTTTTTTCTTTAACATAATTATTAATTTTCAAATTTTTATGTATCTTTGTTTTTATTTCCAATTAACTTGGTATTTCGGATAATTAATACAAAATTACTTTCGCACAATTTTTAAGCTTAATTTTACGTCCATACGGTATGGCAGTAAGAATTGCACTCAAATTGAAAAATGAAAAATTCGAATTCTGGAACAGAAAAAATATAAAATCGTTTTTTATAAAAATAAAGCGATTTCAAGCAATAAAAATAAATTAGACATATATTGTTTGTTATTTTATATTATTTTACAAATATTTTTAGCTGAAAAACCCTGTAAATTGGAAAATATCGTAAGTTTAAAAAATAATAAAAAAAAAAGTTTCTGTTTCTGTTTTTGGTGGGATTGACCCTTAAAAGTTCATATCTTGTAATATGAATTTTATTTACTATGAATGCAATTTAAAATAATATATAATTATCATAACAATGAAATAGTTGAAGCACGTAGACAACTTAGCTATTGAAAAACTCCTTCAAGCTAAAATAAATATAAAAATGGAAATGCTGGAAATTGAAAAATCTAAGTTAAATTATAATTGTACTTAACCCATTTATATGTGAATAGAATATTGGTGGTGATACCATATTGGTATAATTTAAGAAAGTTATTTTTGTTACTGACAAAGAAAGTTGAACTCTTATTTATTTTTATTTTGTTGTTTTTTTATCTATTTTTATAAATTATAGTAGTGGAACTACTAATACATTTTTTTTATATTTTTAATAAAGATTTTTTTAAAAAAATATTATATTTATTTGTTATTATTATAAGGTATTCATCACGTCATTCTAATTATTGTCGCTTCATTTCGGTAACGCGATGCTCCACCATCCTCATCCTCGTAATTTTCACCATCGTCTTCATTTTCATTTATATCTGGAAGATATTCTTCATAATCTATGCCATAACTGAAACATATGTTATGTAAGGCACAACATACATTGAAAATTTGTACAGCTTTTTTAGGTGAGTAATGGAATTCCCTTGCCCCAAGCAAGCAACGAAAACGATTTTTCAACACTCCAATGGTTAGTTCTATAATGTTGGATGTTGTGTGTTATAAATTTTTTTTGAAATAGATGATGAATTTGTTCGATATGGTGTTAGAAGCCACGGCTCAAAGGATATCCTGCATCACCTTAAAAATACATATAAAAAAATATAAAAAACTGTAATGGGCTTTTTACCTAGCAACCAGGAACCTCTCTGACCTCCTATATTCATGTTCAAAATATTTTCGAGCAGCACTTGCCTTCCATACATATGCATCATGGTTACTGCCCGGGTATCGGCCATCAATATACCTAATTTTCATATTATGGTCACAAATTTGAAAATTAATAATTAGGAATTTAAAATAAAATTTGTCATATATCATTATTTTTATATTTTACAATCATAGCATTCACGCTAAAAAATCCTTTTCTATTCACATACAAATGTTTATCTTTTGCAGGTGGAATTATTTTTAAAGTTGGTTTTGGAGTAAAATGTTTCCTTTGCACAATTTTGCTCATTGTCCGTCATTTTAATGTTGATCCATTTAGTACATAATTTTTCTTCTAAAATATCTAATGTCTCTGAAAGAATTTTGGAAATGGTGGATTGAGCCATGCCAACATCAAAATCTTTGCCCACTCCATGCTGATAGTTTCCTTCAGCTAAAAATCTAAGCAAGGCACAAAGTTTTTGTTTTGGTGTTATACCAAATGATTTTTTCAGTGGTGGTAATCCGTTTTCCAACTCTTTCAATACGTAAAGGAAGCTATCTATATTTAATCGGAATTTTTTTTTTTATCTTAAATGAAATTAATTCTTTTTAGTTCTTTTAAATAAAAGAACTAAAAAATTAAAATTTATACTTACATTACACGTTATCATTAACATTAAGTGGATCATTATTTCTCAATAATATCCTTTCATTTCTTAAATTTCGTCTTCTTATTAAATCTTTAAATCGTTCTTCTTCGTCTATCATTTGCAGGTAAAATCCAACAATATCCATTATTTTAAAATTTAAAATTCACAAATATTTTATCTAATTTTATCGACACTAAAAACCTAAAAACACAAATTACGTTATCTATCAATAATAAAAAAAAGCGTTTGACATAAATCAGCTGATTTCGAAAACTCCGAAAATTGTTTTCATATGGAATTGTTTTTCATCGGAATTCAGAATACCATTTTGTTGTCCGTCGGAATCGAGACCTCCGTCGGTATATCTATCCGAACGGAATTAAGAATAGCCCCGTTTATAAAGCATTTTCTTCTAAGATTGCAGGCCGTGTGTCGTAGTCGTCAACAAGAAAGCAATTATACAATTATATCTATAACAATATTTTGAATAATATAGTTGTTCACACCTTAATAATATATATCATTTATTTATTTAGTAGTAAACTAATTTTATCGTTCAAATAATCACCGTGAAGTAATTAAATTTTAAATTTCAGGAGCAAATCTCACATTTTTAGCATATATCGATATTTGCACATTAAGTATGATTTTCATGCAACCGATATCGGTCAAACAGAGCGAGCACGATATACTAGACATCAGTAAGGAAAGAGCGAGAGATAAAATTTTACATTTTATAGTAAATTTATGGTTAAATTTTTGACTTTTGGGAATTTTAACCTAAAATTTTTGAATTCTTTCTGTTTTGTTTACTTCGTACAGGTGTATAAACTAAAGGCGGATTCGTCGTTGGGGCTAGAAACGGACAAACTCAAACGCGCGCACACTTTTTATATGAAAATTTGAAATTCTCCATTTTTTAATTTTTTATTTTCGAAAATATTTCTCTCTCTGAAAAAGTTGATTTATATTGAACTTTAGTGCGGCACATTTTTGAAAAAGTCAATTGAGACATCAAAAACACAAAAATTAAATGACAGAAAAATCATTTGAATATATATTTTTTTAATTAAACATAAAATTCATCGTAGTTTGCCAAAACTTTTTTTTCAAATAAATGCCAATCTATTCTATAGTCATAAAATATTTCAGCCGCAACGATGAACGTTCTAGAATGAAATTAGTTCGACTGATTTTATCCGCAATGATGAATCCGCCTTAAAAAATAAAATTAATAACTGTGTATAAAAAAAATTTAATATATTTTAAAAAATTTTGAATTTTAAAAATTCTAATTTATTACACAGTCAAAATTCATATATTACATAAAAAAAAATATTTATTTCTGCTATAAAAGTCGGCCGACTTTATAGGAAAATATCTAGAACAACAACATTCACCGATATTTTTCAACCGACTTTATAGTACTTTCTACCGACTTTATGGCAGAAGCCCAGATAAAAAAAGTCGGCTATGATTTATTTCCCTTTCGCAATAATGCAAATTTGTATTTGCTCGCTACCCTCTAAAAGTTGGAAAATATATCGGCTGTGATCGGCTGCATGAAAATCATCCTTTAAGAAATGTTAAAAAAAATCTAAAAATTTGTCGAGAAAAATCGTGTTTTTATGACCCAAATACAGGGGCGTTTTTTAGGTGCGTTAAGGCATGCTTTACTGCAAATATTATTTAGAACATATGGGTGTTCTTTGTAACTAATTACATGGCTGCAACACACTGCGTTGCGCCGAAGCAAGTTATCTCTATTTCTAAATTTTGCTGCACGCTTTAAAGCTTGCCTCAAAGCACAAAAAAAATGTATTTCAAGTATTACTGTCGAGCTTAGAGTAAATATACAGGAGACGCTATAATCATGGCCGTTAATCTTAGAAGAAAATAAGAAAATTGTTTATAAAATTAATATTATTTTCCAATCCAATTTGTGCAGCGCTAGTGTCGTTTTTAGTGTCATCTTATCAATTTTATATTATGAGGCTATGTTTATGATTACAAACATTTAAAAACATTTGTGTTTTTGTGTTCATGTGTTCATGTGTTGATCAGTGTTGATAGATAATATATTTGTGAATTTAAATTAAAAAAATTAATAGTATGGAATTAAATGTTGTGTTCCGTATATAAAACTACTAATATAAAACTAGTTGTATAAAACTACTAATACATAATTATTGTTATGGACTCAACAGGAAACTTTCCGGTTCTTCGAGGATGCAACCAGCAACGGATGACACAATACAAAAAAAAAGCCTTAAAATATTATCAAAAACATTTTTGTAAAAAAAGAAAAATCAATAAAATAAAAAATTTGATATAAATTATTTTCTTTTATTTATTTTTATTTATAATTTAAAAAAAAACAGAATAGGGTTGGGAGTGAAAAAAAAAATAGGGTCATGATGAATTTAGTTCCCAATCCAACATAAATTTAGGAGTGGCGCTGTTGCATATATTTGAGAGTTGGCGATCTATTAAGTATAATATGGCTAATACTATTTTGCCCCTATGAACTCGGTCGCCGTTTTTTAGAGCTTTTACTTGTCAGAAAAATTGAGATTAGTTGGCAGAAAACCGCACATTTGCTGTCAAAAAAAATCTATTAAGAGCTGATGAGTACTTTTTTTACTTGTCAGAAAAACTGAGATTATTAAAGCTTTTTAAAAAATGTAAACATTACATTTCTTAAATTTTATTGGTTTTATTCGTTTTATTAGCGGAAATGTTAATTAAAAGTAAATAATAATAATATTAAAAGTGAAAAGTGTACATAATAAAATTATTCAATATTTTTATATTGTATAGTTAGAGTGTAAAAACAGTTTTTTTTAACAATATAGAAGAAAATATAGGTGTTTTACTTTACAGGTAAATATGTGATTTCAAATAAATAATTATTAGTTTTGAAAGGCCTTTTTGAATTGAGACAAGTTTTTCTTTACAATTTAATTTGAAATGTGTAAAATTTTATTCAATATAAACATAAAAATTAACATAAAAATACTTTTTATAAATTTGCAGAGCTTTCAATTAGTATTATTTTTGTGACAGTGTCATAGTCAGAATAATTTTGATATGAGGCGCGGTTAGTATTTCTGACTGAATTACTAAAAAATATATATTTTAGATTTCCTAAGGACACAAAAAAATAAAATTAAATGGTTTTCTGCTGCAAATATGTTAGCCGAGCATCATCGTGTAATACATAGGGTGTGTGAGTTGCATTTCAATGTGGAACAATATAAAAATCCAAATACTGGTGGAAGAAAACTTCTTAAGAATACTGCTATTCCTACAGAACATCTCGTAAGTTGCCACACAAGGGTTCGAAATTATTTTTAAATATTAATAGTTACAGAAATAAATTAAATAATTTATATTTTTAGACAAGCAATTGGGAGAGACATTTAATATTTATTTCTATTTATTTTAATTATTATACTTTTCCTTTTCCTAATTATTACTTATACTTTTTATTATTATAACTTATACTTTATACTTGTTTTTATTCTTTTTCTTTTTCTTATTCGATTTACTATATTTTATTTATTATTATGATGAACTTTGAAGCAAATACTGGATGAAAAAAAAGCAGTTATTGTAAGTTTTTAATTATAAATATTTTACGAATATATTACTTATGTTTATATTATATTTAGCAAATAAATTTGGTGGATTTGGGCACGCCTAAGCCGTCAACAAAAATGGCGCTGCAGCCAAACAATGATATAAATGTAAGTTTGAAAGTTTTTAATTCATTAAAATTTATATAATTTATTATTTTTAATTACATTTAGCAAATAAATTTGATGGATTTGGGCACGCCTAAGCCGTCAACAAAAATGGCGCTGCAGCCAAATAATGATATAAATGTAAGTTTGAAGTTTTTAATTAATTAAAATGTATACAATTTATTAATTTTAAATTACATTTAGCAAATAAATTTAAGTACCTCAGTATATCCAAAAATTTATGGCACGCCATCATTAAAAAAAGTTATGGAAGGTACTGAATATATACCTAGTAAAATTAAATTTGATGTTTTAAGAAAAGGTATTGTTAAACGCAATTTAAAAATAAATGGATTGTTTAAAAACTGTTTTAAATGAATTAGAACACAAAAATTTGTTGAACAATGAAGATGTTAATATTTTAAATAATATTGGCAAAACAAACAAAGAATTGTTTTTAAGACAATTAGATAAATGCAATAATAAAACAGTTGTAAAAAATATTCGCCCGAATTAAGAGCCTTAACTTAAATTTGTTGTCACCAAAAGCATATCATTATGTTAGGAACTCATTTAATTCAAGTCTGCCTCATACAAGGACATTAAGTCCTTGTATGAGGCAGACTTGAATTGATTGTGAACCAGGCTTCACAAGTGAAGCATTTCAAAATATTGCTACTTATGTTGAGACCGCAAGTGCAACTGGTGATAAAATAATATTAAATTTGGTGTTTGATGAGATGGAAACAACAAGAGTGGGATGGTACAAAATTAATTGGTTGCGTGGACATTGGTGATGATGGTAATAGCAATGTTATGGCAAGTCAATTGCTTGTATTTATTACTGTCTGTCTTAATCGCAACTGCAAAATACCATTAGGCTATTTTCCAATTGAATCTTTAAATACTATTCAAAAAAAAAAAATATGGTGATACTATGTATTGATAATATTTTGGCTAATGGAGCGCAATTGGTTGGTATAACCTTTGATGGTACATCAACAAACATAAGTACCATGGCATTGCTAGGTTACAACATTGCAAATATTGAAGGACCACCTATAATTAAATATAGAGATCAAAATTTATTAGTTATTCCCAATCCAGTGCACATGCTAAAATTGGTGCGAAATACATTTGGTGACCTCCAAATATTTAAAACAGAAGCCAATGAAATAATTAGTTGGCAATATATAGTAAGTCTACTGAATTTACAAGACAAAGAACAGCTTCATGTTGGATATAAGTAATTAAATTTTTTAAATAAATTTAAATTTTTAATCTATAATAAATTGTTTTAGATTACGGAAAGCGCATATATATTTCAAAAATCAAAAGATTCGAGTAAAATTAGTATTGCAATTACTGAGTAAATCAGTTGCTGATGCTCTAGATTTTTGTAGAAATGTGTTAAAATTAAAAGATTTTGAAGGAAGTGGACCAACCGCAAATTTTATTAGAAGAAGGAATAATGCTTTTGATGTATTAAACACTAGAAAATTTACACATTTACACATTTTACACATACACATGTGTACACATTTACACATTTTAGATTTTATTTATACATTTACACATTTCATTTTACGGTTTTTTTTTTTAGAAAATGAAATTTATTTTGTTTACGAATATAAAATTATTTCGTATCTAAATCATAAATTAGTCTGCTCTGTAGTCTTTCTAAAGCATTTGAATATATCATGCACTGCCAATTCTTGAAACATCTAGATTGAAATAATCTTCTATATAAGCATCAGTTTGGTTTTAGACGCAAACACAGCACAAAAACTGCCTTGTTAAATATTACTGATGATATATCCAATAAAATTGATAAAAAGCTTTGCACAATCCTCCTATTATTAGATTTTTCTAAAGCTTTTGACACCATTAATCATCAGAAGTTATGCCTCAAGATAATAAATAAATATAATTTTGAATATAATGCAGTAAAATTAATTTCGAGCTATTTAAATGATAGATTCCAATATGTTTCTTGTAATGGTATTGTCTCAGTGTTGCTTCTAGTTTTATGTGGAGTTCCGCAAGGATCCATTATAGGCCCTTTATTGTTCTGTATGTTTATTGATGATCTGCCTGAATGTGTATCTGAAGCTATGTGTCATATTTATGCAGATGATACACAAATATATCTTCGCTGCCCTGTGGCTGAATTAGCGGCTAATATTGGCAAATTAAATGATGAGCTGGATTCGATTTCCTTCTGGGCTAGTATGAACGATCTCAAACTAAATGCTGCTAAATCTCAAGCAATTTGTAACACCGCACAGTTCGGTTGACAAATTGCAACAGAACTGGAGGACACCACTTGGGTTTGACATGTTAATTTTTAAATTTAATTTTTATTTGTGGGGTGGCAATGGTACCCGTGCACCCATTACACACTTCGACCAAAAAAAAAAAATCTTTGGCCCACTCAACAAGAAAACTTTGACCGCCACTGGTTTTTCAACAAAAAATATTAATTAAAAAAAAAATACCTAATGTTTTTTTTATTGAAAAAATTAACAAAACCAAGTGAGTCTGGTTACTTCACGGTATTGCGGAGGAGACGCGATTTAGAAACTTCCAAGGTTTTCAATAATGCGGTCGCCAGGTATTGAGTGATCCACAACCGCGGACCACTAAGGAACAAGACCGAATTTTTTTAACAAACCAAAACCTTGAAAGTTTCCAGGACCGATTGGGATTTCCTCGTTTTTGCCAGCTTAGCTCAGTCTGTGGGGCGTGAGTCAACCAATCGATCCTACCTGCAAATCAAATCAACAACACCTAGGGAAGGGAAACAGGGGAAATACGGCCTGACGTCATCAATCCGGTGGGAGTATGGTGGCCTTAGCTAACCCTACTAAAACCAACCAACAAAAATAACAAAAATTCCAAATCAAAAAATAAAAGAAACATTTTGATTTAAAAAAAAATTGTCATAGCGCATCAACTATACTTTTTTTTTATTTATCAATTATATTATTTTTTTTTACTTTAAATTATTTTTCTTTTAAATATTAACTACCAGTTACTAACTTTTTTCAACAGGTTTTTCGGCGGCAGTAATTTTCAATTTTTTTTATTGGTCTTTTACCAACTTACTAACAAATTTTTTTATTTTAAACAAGCATACCTTTAAGATTTTTCTGCACGGTGCCTGTCCTGATATGTCGGGATAGTCCGGCTAAAAGTTAATATTTATTTGGTTTGAATTAAAAATTAAAAAAAAAAACTACCGCAAAAACTATCAAAAAAAATTAATACAAAAAAAATACTTCAGAAAAAAAATTAATTGCTCTACAAATCTAATCAAAATCAAAATCCACAAAATTACTACTATATTATAATTACAACCAAAATTTAAAAAAACTACTTTACTGAAATAATACATCAAATCACAAAAAAAATTATTACTAGTAACTAAAAATTCAAATGAAATACTACTCTACTATCAAAAAAAAATTACAATTTCGCACCACAGCAGTGGCAACGCCACTTTATATTTTTTTTTCCACTTATTTTAATTTTAATTTTTATGGGAGGATACACCATATAATTTTTCTTCTTTTTCCAGGAATCAAATTTTTTCCAGGAATAAAAATTTTCCAGTATGAATTCTTGCTGGGATCAACCTGCTTTGCTTCAATTAAACCGCTTCTTCCATCAACCACTAGCTCGGTTGATTCCTTTTGCTATATTACCGGCTTCTCGGAATAATTTATCAATCGACTTTATATTAAAGTTCCACTTTAGGAACATTAAAAATTTTACTAATTTTTTTTTTTTTTTCCTCCACCATAAAATAAATTTCAATTTAAATATAATTTTTTTTTTATTTAAAAAAAAAATAATGGTGAATTTAATTTAAAAAAAAAATAACTTCTTTTCTGCAGATGCAGACTACACATCTGATCTCCTCGAGATCTCGATTCCCCAGGCCCAGAAACCCCACGTTTTTTTTCTCTGCCTTCCATTTCAAAACTTCGTATTTCCGCCTGTACCGATTCAAAAATACGGCCTGCCCGATCTAATTGGGGTTTTCGGTATTTACCAACAGATGGAAATGGTGGTAAAATTTAATAATGTTAAAATGACACTTATGCTTGACATTTCCTATTCATATTATTATTATATTTTCGAACCAACATGGTGGTTTAAAAAAAAATTGGATTACTGAGAAGCAGAAGGTAAAGTTTTAATTTTTTTTAATCTAATTAATTTTATTTATTTTTTTATTTTTATATACTGCTACGAGGAAAACAAAACATCTATATAAGCTAGAGAAATGTGCCAACATAACCTGTTGGCTATGTATTATTTTTATATATGGTTGTTTTTGGACAATCATATTGGAACATATTGGAAATAAGATTTTACCTACAACCAATGTTGAGCGCCTGCAGGGCCACAAAACAGGCTTGTAACCCGTTTTTCAACGTGGCTACAAGTCTGAAATATTATTTTATCTAACCTCTATATAACTTATAACTAACAACTATCCTGAATTATTCTACATACTTATCCTAACTATATTTCATTTTCTTAACCTATAAATTCATTTTTTTTCTTAAGCTACTATACTAAAGATATCCTTAACTAACTTAACTTAAGTAACGTTACTATATTTATAAAAAATATATAAACTTATATTACTAATAATTTGAATGAACATATAATTCATTCATAACCTAATATCCTAAATCTACTTAATTAATAACTAATAATACCTAATTACTATAACTAATCCTATTCCTACTCCTAATATTAATAATTAATTTTCTATTCCTAAATTTAATTAAATTAAAACAATATATTTATTTTCTTGGCCACAGATGACAACGTGGGGCTGTCCCACACCCTGAGCCGTCTCATGCTCTACCAACTGAATAGCCGGGCATTACGCTTTTAGCTATTTTTGCCTCTACTATGGCTGTCATGTTTTCGCCTCCTCTGCGTCCAGTATCGACGGATGCAATTCAACCATTTCCGTTTGCAAAAAATTTCACATGTAACCCTACTATATGTTTTCCAACCAAGACACGCACTGAATTATTTTGCAACCAAAATGTTATTTAAAATATATTGTTGTTTTAATTTTAATTTATTATAATCCTAAAATAGTTTTTAATCCTAAATAAAAATAGTTTAATTGAAATATATAATTTTTAAATTTCATAACTATAATCTACATTTCTAAACCTAAAAAAAAATAACAAGATATATTTGAAATTTAATATTTAATAACGAAATGTATTTGAATATAACTTAACCACAATTTTTCCAACATTATCTATTCTTAAATTCTTAAATTCTGCAATCTACAACTATTATTCAAAATTCTTACTGCTAAAATTATAAACCTATTTTCCCTTAATACCTACAATAAAATACAACTAAATTCTACAAAATTATTAACCTACAAAATTCTCTAATACTATTCAAATTCCAAATCAATAAAAAATATTAATTCCAATTATATTTATAATTTTTAATTCCTACAAATTTCAGATATAAAATTCAAAAGGAATTGTAATAATTAAATTCTGACTAGGTGGTAACCCTAATTCAATATTCCCCAAAAAAAAAAAATTTTTTTGAATCCAATTATTTTATTTAAAACCATATATTTTATAATTATAATTATCGTACAAAATCCACAAATTCCCAAAATACAAAAATTCTTGCCCGTGCACGGAACGATTTCCCGATTCACGATACCAAAAAAAATAATTCCCCGAAAGAATCGATATTAATACCCCGACGACATTAACCAACCAACTACTTTATTCCGCATTAATTTTTTCTTATCATTGATTTTCGAATGAGCAGGTTGACCAGTTCAACACAAAAATTTTAGAATTTTTTTTTTTTTTAATTTCACCAAGGATTGATTTCGACAATTCGCATTTAAAGGAAAAGGACCAAAAAGCTTTTTAGGAATTAGAAAGGAAACAAGGTGAGGGATAAAGGTTCTTCATCACAATATTCCACACATCAAAGCCCGAAAAAAAAAATAAAAAAAAAAAATCCAATTAAAAAAAATTTAATCAAAGCAATTTACCAACTCTACAATTACCTGTACTAGGACGGACATTTTCGACTCCGAAAATAACGTCTTACTAGTACTTAAACGCATGAGGAATCTTATTATGGACAACCATAATATTTTTCTAACTCAAAACAAATTAAATAGACCGCTGACGGATTATCTTCCGTAGGAAACACAAACTTTAATAAACCGCCGACGCCTTATAACGTCAGGAAACACAAAACCCTTAAATCTAAATTGACCGCTGACGGAATATTAAGTGGACTACCAAATAATTTTTCTAACGTCAGGAAACACGAAACTTTAAATTACAACATATTTACTTAAATTTTTTTTAATTAATATTTTTTCTTTCCAACTTCAAAACCGAACCCAATGCATGAAATATTCTGATGAAGGGGAACGTTGTTGATGATCTGATTTACCTACAACGCAATAGGGCCACTAGTTTGGTTCACCGATGTTTAGCTACTAGTTTGGCTGGCCACTATTTTTGTTCGTGCCACTATTTTGGGCGTGCCACTATTTGGGCGCCATTTGTAACCCCGCACAGTTCGGTTGACAAATTGCAACAGAACTGAGGACACCACTTGGCTTTGACATGTTAATTTTTAAATTTAATTTTTATTTGTGGGGTGGCAATGGTACCCGTGCACCATTACACACTTCGATCAAAAATAAAAAAATCTTTGGCCCACTCAACAAGAAAACTTTGACCGCCACTGGTTTTTCAACAAAAAATATTAATTAAAAAAAAATAACTAATGTTTTTTTTATTGAAAAAATTAACAAAACCAAGTGAGTCTGGTTACTTCACGGTATTGCGGAGGAGACGCGATTTAGAAACTTCCAAGGTTTTCAATAATGCGGTCGCCAGGTATTGAGTGATCCACAACCGCGGACCACCAAGGAACAAGACCGAATTTTTTTAACAAACCAAAACCTTGAAAGTTTCCAGGACCGATTGGGATTTCCTCCTTTTTGCCAGCTTAGCTCAGTCTGTGGGGCGTGAGTCAACCAATCGATCCTACCTGCAAATCAAATCAACAACACCTAGGGAAGGGAAACAGGGGAAATACGGCCTGACGTCATCAATCCGGTGGGAGTATGGTGGCCTTAGCTAACCCTACTAAAACCAACCAACAAAAATAACAAAAATTCCAAATCAAAAAATAAAAGAAACATTTTGATTTAAAAAAAAATTGTCATAGCGCATCAACTATACTTTTTTTTTATTTATCAATTATATTATTTTTTTTTACTTTAAATTATTTTTCTTTTAAATATTAACTACCAGTTACTAACTTTTTTCAACAGGTTTTTCGGCGGCAGTAATTTTCAATTTTTTTTATTGGTCTTTTACCAACTTACTAACAAATTTTTTTATTTTAAACAAACATACCTTTAAGATTTTTCTGCACGGTACCTGTCCTGACATGTCGGGATAGTCCGACTAAAAGTTAATATTTATTTGGTTTGAATTAAAAATTAAAAAAAAAACTACCGCAAAAACTACCAAAAAAAAATTAATACAAAAAAAATACTTCAGAAAAAAAATTAATTACTCTACAAATCTAATCAAAATCAAAATCCACAAAATTACTACTATATTATAATTACAACCAAAATTTAAAAAAACTACTTTACTGAAATAAAACATCAAATCACAAAAAAAATTATTACTAGTAACTAAAAATTCAAATGAAATACTACTCTGCTATCAAAAAAAAATTACAATTTCGCACCACAGCAGTGGCAACGCCACTTTATTTTTTTTTCCACTTATTTTAATTTTAATTTTTATGGGAGGATACACCATATAATTTTTCTTGTTTTTCCAGGAATCAAATTTTTTCCAGGAATAAAAATTTTCCAGTATGAATTCTTGCTGGGATCAACCTGCTTTGCTTCAATTAAACCGCTTCTTCCATCAACCACTAGCTCGGTTGATTCCTTTTGCTATATTACCGGCTTCTCGGAATAATTTATCAATCGACTTTATATTAAAGTTCCACTTTAGGAACATTAAAAATTTTACTAATTTTTTTTTTTTCCTCCACCACAAAAAAAAAATTCAATTTAAATATAATTTTTTTTTTATTTAAAAAAAAAATAATGGTGAATTTAATTTAAAAAAGAAATAACTTCTTTTCTGCAGATACAGACTACACGTCTGCTCTCCTCGAGATCTCGATTCCCCAGGCCCAGAAACCCCACGTTTTTTTTCTCTGCCTTCCATTTCGAAACTTCGTATTTCCGCCTGTACCGATTCAAAAATACGGCCTGCCCGATCTAATTGGGGTTTTCGGTATTTACCAACAGATGGAAATGGTGGTAAAATTTAATAATGTCAAAATGACACTTATGCTTGACATTTCCTATTCATATTATTATTATATTTTCGAACCAACATGGTGGTTTAAAAAAAAATGGATTACTGAGAAGCAGAAGGTAAAGTTTTATTTTTTTTTTAATCTAATTAATTTTATTTATTTTTTTATTTTTATATACTGCTATGAGGAAAACAAAACATCTATATAAGCTAGAGAAATGTGCCAACATAACCTGTTGGCTATGTATTATTTTTATATATGGTTGTTTTTGGACAATCATATTGGAACATATTGGAAATAAGATTTTACATACAACCAATGTTGAGCGCCTGCAGGGCCACAAATTGTTATTTTTTCCAAAAATATTAATACTACCTAGTCATTTACCATCTCTTCGATTGAATACAAATATTATACCATACTACAATAAAGTTAAAAATCTTGGGGTGATCTTTAATAAGACATTATCTTGGTCAGATCATATTAATTCAATAGCCTGCAAAATCTATACTGTCCTCCGTAAAATGTGGAAGTTTTCTAATAATATTCCTTTTGTTTCTAGGCGTAAATTGATCGTATCGTTGGTTGTCCCATATTTTCTATATTGTGATGTAGTATATTCGTCTATGAATGTTGGTGAAAGAAATAAACTTTATGTCCTGTTCAATTCTTGTACTAGATACGTTAATAATCGTAAAAAAATTGACAGAATCCATGATGTTAGTAAGACAATTTAAAATTGTATGTTCTTGGAGTATCTAAATTATCGTTATCTATGTTTTCTGCATAAGCTTATTTATTATAAATCGCCACAATACCTAGCAGATAAACTAGTTTTTGCAAGGTCTTCGAGAACCAAAACACAAAACACATTCACGTCATTTGTCTTTCTTCGTCAATATAGTTTCCAAATGGAACAAACTACCTGTTGCAATAAAATGTGTAACATCGCACAGTAAGTTTTGTGAACTTTGCTTTCAACACTTTAGTACCATTTAGAAATTTAGATATAAAATAACGTTTTTGTGTGAAATTGATCTAGTGTAAGTAATTTTTTCTTATTTCTATTTACATTGAAATTAGTAAATTATTAATTTTATCTTTATAAATATTTTAAATTTAATTAGCTTTGTAATATTAGTATGTATTTTAAATTTTAAATTTTAGTAGTTATTTATTTTGTATATTTTTGTCTTAATATTGTTAAATAAGTATAGTAAAATTATTATTTTAGCTTTATAAATCTTTTAAATTTTAGCATTTTTGATGAGAGCTTTTTGAACATATATCTAATGTATATACATGTTGTAGAGACTCAACGTCTCATTTGTATATCGAAATAAACATTATTATTATTATTATTATCATAGTCGCTTAGATATTTTGGTAATTTTAAAAGTCTTTTCGGTCTGTGATAACAATACGTTAAATGAAGTTGAAAACAATCAATTACTAAATGAGGATGCTAACATGAACAACAGTTCATGTTAGCATCCTCATTTAGTAATTGATTGTTTTCAACTTCATTTAACGTATTTTCATTTTCTTGTTGTTGAGGTTGATTGATAATGATTGAGTTTGGTTGGTCATCTGAACTTTGTACAATTTCCTCAATTATTTGTTCATTATAATTTTGTTGTTGTTGTTGTGGTATAGATTGATTGGTACTGATTAAATTTGGTTGATTATCAGAATTTAGTATATTTTCATCAATTACTTGTTCTTTATTATTATGTTGTTGTTGTTGTATAGGTTCATTACTGATAGTTAGATTTGATTGATCATCAGAATTTTGTTCATTCGTGTTGTTCAGATATTCATTGCCATAACTAATTTTTTTAATATGTTGTCGATTTCTGATGAATTTTCGACCATTTACCTCTACTTCGTATGATCGTGGTGAAAAACGTTTGATAATTTTGCCTCTTGAATATGTTTTGTCGGTTGGTTGAAGTTTTACAACTACTTCCGTTCCAATTTCGATATCAGGTTGAGATTTGGAATTTTTATCATAGTTGACTTTGCTTTGGATTCTTCCGTTCTTGATTCTTGTAGATACATCAGGTGGAACAAAAGGTATTAATTTTTTTTTCTGTTCTAGGTAATGATGATCTTAAATTTTTTGACATCATTCGTTGTGCAGTAGAATATCCAATAACGTTTGGTACTTTTCGATGTTCCAGTAATGCTTTCCACAAGCATTGTCCAGATAGCTCGCATTTTTTGATAATCTTTTTGACTACTTTGACTGTAGCTTCAGCTTTGCCATTACCTCTTGGATAATAAGGAGATGAATTAATATATATGAAATTATACTCACTTGCAAATTTTAGAAATTTTGTGTTGTTGAAGTTATGAGCTCCATCTGTGATGATCTTCTGTGGTACACCATATCTTGCAAAATTTATTTTGAATGCAAGAATAACATATTCTGCTGTGGTTCTCTTCATAAAGTTTATTTCGAAGAAATCAGAATAGTGATCAACAGTCACTAAAATATTACATTTTTTTCCATTGAAATTCGTTGAAATGGATAAGTTGGAATTTCGTGTGACATCATTGGTAAGTTTTGTTGTGCATCACTGTGTATCGCACATGTAGAACAATATTTGATCATATTTGTTATGTCACTGGTTATTCCAGGCCAATATATTGTTCTTTTGCATTTTTCTATAGAAGATTGTAATCTAGTATGAACATAATGTAGAAGGTTTAAATATTTTGGTCGTAATATTACAGGAATAACAAATCTATAATTTTTACAATGATTCCAGATTGTACTGATAATTCATTACTAACAGATTTATACTTTTTGATATCTTTATGCATATTTTTACTTTTCCATCTATTACGAATTGCTTTAATTATTTGTTGTAATATGAGATCTTTCCTAGTTTTAGTTTTAATTTTTTTTATCTGTTTATCTTTTATTTCTTCATTGATTAGTCGATTTATTTTTTCAACAATGTTCATGAATTTTAGTTACTTTTAGTACTTTTTCTTCTTCGTTCACAATTTTTTGATTTTGTGCTTCGCACGGTAGTCTTGATAATAAATCAGCAAATAATAGATTTTCCCAGGTATATATCTAATTTTAATATCATATTTTTGCAGTTTCAATCTTAACCTTTGAATTCGTTTTGTACACTTGTGAATTGGTTTTTAAAATATTTGTTTTAATGAAATATGATCAGTTTCAATTATTATGTTATTACGTCCACTTATGTATTGATCAAAACGTAGACATGCATATACAATGGCTAATAGTTCAATTTCACATTGAAAATAGTTTTTTTTTCTGTGTTTGTTAGAGCCTTGCTAGCAAACATTACATGTATCATAACAGCACCTAAACCTTGACGAGATCCATCTTTTTGTAGTAATATTTATTTTGTTGAATCATAATATTTTAAAATTGGAGATTGAGCTACATCCACTTAATGTCTTCAAATGATTTATTTAGTTCATCATTCCAAAAATATTTCTTATTTTTAATCATTTCTCTTAATTTATCTGTTAATTTAGAAAGGTTCGGTATAAACTTACTCAGATAATTCACCATGCCTAAAATTTTTTGAGTTTCTTGGACATTTGGCTTTATAAATTGTATAATTGCATCAATTTTAATTTTGTCACCTTTTGTTGTAAGTTTATGACTATAAAAAGTTAGTTCATTTAAACCTAGCTTCATTTTATTTTTATTTATTTTCACGTTCGCTTCACGTAGTCTTTCAAATAATTATCTTAGTTTTGTGTTGTGATCTTTCAGTGCTTCTTCTTCATCATTTCCAATTCCATAAAAAAGAATATCATCAGCAATCGATTCGACACCTCCACACTGTCGTTGTTGATATATTTCAGCTGCTGCATTTATACCAAACGGAAGTACTTTAAAACGATAACGATTGAATGGAGTCCAACAAGTAGTTAGCCCATGCTTTCTTCATGAAGTGGTATTTGCCAGTATCCATTTTTTGCATCGATTAATGTAAATACATTTGCTTTTGCTAATTCGGGTAAGATTTCTTCTATAGTAGACATCTGATATTTTGGTCTTTTGATAGCTTTATTTGGATATTGTGGATCTAAACATATTCTAATGTTTTTATTTTTATTTTGTACTATAACTATGTTTGAAATCCAATCCGTATGATGTACTACTTTTTCAATTATTCCTCTAGCTTCTAATTTACGCAATTCATCTTTTAATATATTTCTTACTGAGAGAGGTATACGTCTAGGATTTTCTTGTACAGGAGTTATAGTATTATCAATATCAAATTTAACAGTATCTTTCATTTTACCATCTCCATAGAAAATATCTTTATATTGTTTGATAATTCTTCTTTTCCATTAAATTCTTCATTAATGGTGCATATACTATTTTCATTAATTACTGAAATTAATTTTAGAACTTTACATGCATTTGCAGATAAAATAGGTTATAAATGTCCTTTAATTACTTGAAATTCTACTTTTTTTACTTTTTCAGTTCGACATTTTAATACTGTTTCTGCTATTGGTTCTATGCTTTTTCCAATAAACGCTTTTAATTTTACTTCACTTTTTCTATATTTTGGACTTTTTGTAATTTTTAATAAATTATCTTCGCCAATAACACAACAAGACGCACCTGTATCCCAACAAGTAATTACTTTTTTATAGTTGTCTATTGTATCGTGATAAATGGAAATATGACCTTTTACAATGTCATTACTGCCACATTTACCAATACTTCTGATTAATTTTATTTCAGATTCATCGGATGATTTCATTATCTGTACTGTTTACTGTTTTGTTTACAGTTCTATTTTTCTTTCTATTTTCATTTATTTTTGTAGATTTTATTTTTTGTTGTATTTTTTTCAATTTTTGTATTTTCAGAACAGCAAATTGCAAAATGATTTTCTTTTTTACATTTTATACATTGTTTACCAAATGCTGGACAGCGATTTCTACCAAATAAATGTTTTTTTCCACAAAATTTACAGGTTAACAGGTTATTTTCTATTTTATTTATATTTTCTTCTTTAATAAATTCTTCAATATCTGAATTTATTGATAATGATATTTTATTTAATTGAATTTTATTAAGATGAAAAGTTTTGGCAATTTCTATAGCTATTAAATAGAAAGTATATTCCACTGCTGTTTGTAACAAGAAAACAATTTTGTGCTAAGATAATTTCAATTATCGTATTGTGGCATTTGTTGTACTTCGGCCTTGAAATTAAAATATTCCGGCACATGTTAGAAACCAACAACGTTTTAGAATTTGTCCCACGATTTGCATATTGCACTACTTGCAATAAATTCTAAAACGGATGTTCCCACGAATAATTTTATATATATTATAATAAAATAATTTAATAATTTTCTCACCTTTAATTTATGCTGACTTGCCGAAATATTTTAATTGATAGGTAATGGGCATAAGTAAAGCAGAAATCAAAAAGAGTCTTTTAAAATAACTTAAACGATATAGACGTGTTTTAATTAATTTATAAAATTAGAAAATATAATTTTTAGATTTGAGATCCGAACTTACAACAATTGGCGCAGCCGGTATTTATTTTAAATAATTAATAATAAATGAATTCAAAGTACCGATAGTGTTATATTATACTACTATACTATACTATGTCGGGAACACACTTCACTATGCTATAGATTCACGGAATCTACATTCGCTGGATTTTACCAATTAATATAAAATTTACTGACTTACAGTTTCCTTTTATGCCAATTGGCAGCTTACGTTGTTGACAGCTTCACGCGCAAACCTCCCAACACCAAGCTTATCCTGGAATGTCTAGACCGCTCATCTAAAACACAATGAAAAAAAATAAAATATGTACACTTCACAATAGCACAGAACGACACAGTCTCACCTGGTTCAGCGTTGTCCAGGCTGTATATTAACTGTTGTATTTTGTGAAGAACAATGAATTCTTATACTTCTGGTTTTTTATTTTCATCACTAATAAAAAAAAATAATATATACTCGTTATGCTATTCCAAACTAAACTACTGATTCCTTACATTATTTATTCCTATGCCAATATACAGCAGCGGCTCGTCCTAATGGGCTAGGTGGGCTAAGCCCACCCTAAGAAATCTTAATTTAAACTCCACAAAATATCTTCCAAAATAAAAAAAAAAAATAAAAAAAAAATTCATATAAAAAAAAATATTTTCATATTATGTACGATATTTGACCTGCCTACCCTATAAAATATACGTATTTTCATATAGTAATTAAATTATGTAATAGAATAATGAAGGAAAAGAAAACGAAAAAATTCTTGCGGACTTAGTCCGAAAAATACATTAAATTTGCTTTGCAACTTTTTTTATATGTATTGTTTTCTAATATACCGCGGTTGGGCTAAAAAATAGTAGCCCACTGCATTATATGTTTCCTCTCTATAGAATAAAAATTTGAATATAAACATTTATTATATGTATTTATGTATACAAACATTTATTTTCCATATGCATGAATGACGATTTTATATATGTTTTTTGTATTGAGAATTTTCTTATATGCATATAGTAGGCGAGAATAATTTATATGGTAAATCAAAAATAAAAAAAAAATCTCTGAAAGAAATGCATAAAGCATGAACGACGATTTTTTTTTTTTGTATTGAGAATTTTATTCTATAGGCGAGAATAAATTTATATAGTAAAGCAAAAATAAAAAAAAAATATTCTCTGAGAGAAATGATTTATTGGATTTTTTTTTACAGCAAAAATGTTATAAATATGTTTCTATACTGTTTTGCTTCTGTTACTTTAATGTTAGGGGCTATTTAACAGTAGCCCGTAGTACATAATATTTTTCCTGAAAAAAAATTAACAGCATAATGCTTATTTTTTTATACATTGTCTGTTAAAAAAAAATAATGGAAAAAGCAATAGAAGAATATAGTCAAGTGCGTATATCGTGTATGCGAATATTTGTTTTACTATTGCTATACATAAGTATAAAAAAAATATTACGTATGTTTATCGTATAGCATTGTTTTAAAGATTTGAATGCTTTTCATAATTCTAATTTGAATTTAATGGTGCGGTTGTCGGAAAATTAAAAAGCAAATTTTTGATATAGAGTTTAGTACTAAAATTATTTATAAAAAATTTTTATTTTAAGTGTTATTGCTAGTTTGATCCGCTGTTTTGCTGTTTTTACGGTGACCAGAAGTTTTCAGGCATTTATAGTATTTTGTATTTTTGTAGTTTAATTTTAAAATTACATATATATTATATTATACACGTATATATATGTATTATATTTATTTATAATTTTCATATTACATATAAATATAGTTTTCATATTATATATAGCATTTTCCAGTCAAATTAGTCTTTTTACACATAAAGATAGTCTTTAAAAATATAAGATAGTCTTTATAAATTTCAAGTTAGTCTTTTAAAATTTAAAATTAGTCTTTTAACATTTAAAATTAGTCTTTTTACACTTTCAATTAGTCTTTTAAAATTAAAATTTCTGTGTTTTAAACCTATTATTTAAGTAGAAACAAATAATAATATTTTTTTTAATTTTGTTCAAATTAAAATTTTATGAATAAGAAGTATTTAAATTCACCCAAAAATCTTACCGATATTTTTTATTTTTTTTTCCAAAAGATAAATGTTTTGTTCGGCAGCTGTTAAGTGTACCAAGAGACCATAACTTGGTAAATGCAATTGCACAAGGTGTTTCAACATTGACCGATCAGGATTGTCGAAATTATTTTTTAAATATGACGGTAAAAATACCAGATGCTATTGCTGGCGAAGAATTACATTAAATTATATTATCGCTTAATAAAATTTTAATTTGAACAAAATTAAAAAAAAAAATTTATTTGTTTGTACTTAAATAATAGGTTTGAAACACATAGAAATTTTATTTTTAAAAGACTAATTTGAAATTTAAAAAGACTAACTTGAAATTTAAAAAGACTAACTGGAAATTTAAAAAGACTAATTCGAACTGATTTTTTAAAAGACTATATTGATGTGTAAAAAGCCTAATTTGATCGGAAAATGCTATATATTGTATATAATTGTCATATTATTTTTTGCTATATAATATGAATTTTTAAATATATGCTCTAATGATAAATGAAATAGATTACTTATTGGAGCATCCATTTAAATTAGAGGTTAAGGTTAAAATTAAATAATTTGGATTACATCAGCCAATCGATTTTGTTTTGTTTTGAGGAACCTGGACACTAAATTCCAGTTAACGCTTTGAGTGTAGTACCTCATGTTAAAGTGGAAACCTGCATAATGTGTTTTCTTAATTTAAAAAAAAAATTAGCCCACCCAGAATTTTACAGCACGAGCCGCCACTGCCAATATATTTCTATTGGTATTGTACCAACTATTTTGTATCAGATGATTTATTAATTGTATCGCCTGATCTTAACTGCGAAAATGAAATATCCCTTTTTAGTTTCCCCTTATTTTATTATTATTATTTTATTGATTTCTAATTTCTATTGCCTTTTCAACAAGAAAACGATCTCTGGTGGTTGACATTGTTAATTTGGTAGCTGCACCATAGCTTACTACATTTGTTGAATATACCACAAATTCGTGGATATAACCAACGATATAGAATATATGGATGGAGCATAAAGTTAAAAAATTGAAGCCACGCCGGGTATAGTCGTCTCGCTTTTTTGCTTCTAATTTACGCAATTCATCTTTTAATATATTTCTTACTGAGAGAGGTATACGTCTAGGATTTTCTTGTACAGGAGTTATAGTATTATCAATATCAAATTTAACAGTATCTTTCATTTTACCATCTCCATCGAAAATATCTTTATATTGTTTGATAATTCTTCTTTTCCATTAAATTCTTCATTAATGGTGCATATACTATTTTCATTAATTACTGAAATTAATTAGAACTTTACATGCATTTGCAGATAAAATAGGTTATAAATGTCCTTTAATTACTTGAAATTCTACTTTTTTTACTTTTTCAGTTCGACATTTTAATACTGTTTCTGCTATTGGTTCTATGCTTTTTCCAATAAACGCTTTTAATTTTACTTCACTTTTTCTATATTTTGGACTTTTTGTAATTTTTAATAAATTATCTTCGCCAATAACACAACAAGACGCACCTGTATCCCAACAAGTCATTACTTTTTTATAGTTGTCTATTGTATCGTGATAAATGGAAATATGACCTTTTACAATGTCATTACTGCCACATTTACCAATACTTCTGATTAATTTTATTTCAGATTCATCGGATGATTTCATTATCTGTACTGTTTACTGTTTTGTTTACAGTTCTATTTTTCTTTCTATTTTCATTTATTTTTGTAGATTTTATTTTTTGTTGTATTTTTTTCAATTTTTGTATTTTCAGAACAGCAAATTGCAAAATGATTTTCTTTTTTACATTTTATACATTGTTTACCAAATGCTGGACAGCGATTTCTACCAAATAAATGTTTTTTTCCACAAAATTTACAGGTTAACAGGTTATTTTCTATTTTATTTATATTTTCTTCTTTAATAAATTCTTCAATATCTGAATTTATTGATAATGATATTTTATTTAATTGAATTTTATTAAGATGAAAAGTTTTGGCAATTTCTATAGCTTTTGACAATGTCAATTCTTCATCTTCCTTTTTTATTAAATCTTTCTTTAATTCATTATCATGCAATCCAAAAATTGATTACAGAGTAATTTATTTTCTAGATTAGCAAAACCACATTTTCTAGCAGTATCAGTTAATCTTGTTACATATACATCTATACATTCTTTAGAATCTTGTTTGATTGTATTAAAAATGTAACAGTTATAACGGGAAGTAGTTACCGGTGTAAATTTAACTTGGACATTTTCTATAATAGAAGCCGTTGATTCTCTTTCAATTAATGTAAATCTTTATAAATTTTGGTTATATATCCTTAACCCTTCATTATCTACACTTTGTTCTAGCAATGCTTTTTGTATAGCAACAGTTTTATTGCCTATACTTTCTATTAAATAGAAAGTATATTCCACTGCTGTTTGTAACAAGAAAACAATTTTGTGCTAAGATAATTTCAATTATCGTATTGTGGCATTTGTTATACTTCGGCCTTGAAATTAAAATATTCCGGCACATGTTAGAAACCAACAACGTTTTAGAATTTGTCCCACGATTTGCATATTGCATTTATGCTGACTTGCCGAAATATTTTAATTGATAGGTAATGGGCATAAGTAAAGCAGAAATCAAAAAGAGTCTTTTAAAATAACTTAAACGATATAGACGTGTTTTAATTAATTTATAAAATTAGAAAATATAATTTTTAGATTTGAGATCCGAACTTACAACAAGTGATGCAGCCGGTATTTATTTTAAATAATTAATAATAAATGAATTCAAAGTACCGATAGTGTTATAGTATACTACAATACTATACTATGTCGGGAACACACTTCACTATGCTATAGATTCACGGAATCTACATTCGCTGGATTTTACCAATTAATATAAAATTTACTGACTTACAGTTTCCTTTTATGCCAATTGGCAGCTTACGTTGTTGACAGCTTCACGCGCAAACCTCCCAACACCAAGTTTATCCTGGAATGTCTAGACCGCTCATCTAAAACACAATGAAAAAAAATAAAATATGTACACTTCACAATAGCACAGAACGACACAGTCTCACCTGGTTCAGCGTTGTCCAGGCTGTATATTAACTGTTGTATTTTGTGAAGAACAATGAATTCTTATACTTCTGGTTTTTTATTTTCATCACTAATAAAAAAAATTAATATATACTCTTTATGCTATTCCAAACTAAACTACTGATTCCTTACATTATTTTTTCCTATGCCAATATATTTCTATTGGTATTGTACCAACTATTTTGTATCAGATGATTTATTAATTTTATCGCCTGATCTTAACTCCGAAAATGAAATATCCCTTTTTAGTTTCCCCTTATTTTATTATTATTATTTTATTGATTTCTAATTTCTATTGCCTTTTCAACAAGTATACGATATCTGGTGGTTGACACTGTTAATTTTGTAGCTGCACCATAGCTTATGCCTCCCATAGATTATTCAACTTGGTTTTCAACTTGGTTTTTAACTTGTTGACAGACAACCCCACACACATTTCAACTGTTTCTCAAACATTTGTTCAACCATCAAATTTATATTATATAATATTAATATTATGTATGTGTAATTACGAATATTGTTTGATTGTGTTTCGCATAAACATGTGTTTCTGACATAAAAAGTGAAGTAACGTCACTTTGGTTGTTCAACTGCCCCACACACAATTCAACTTCAATCGACAACCATAGGCTCCGCCCGTAAAAATCAAATTTTTTTGATAATTTTTCAACTTGTTCTTCAACCATCAAAATGGTTGGATAACTGCCCTACAGACGATTCAACTTGACAATTTTGCAACCATTTTGATGGTTAAAGAACAAGTTGGAAGACCAAGTTGTATTGTCTATGGGGAGCTTTACTACATTTGTTGAATATACCACAAATTCGTGGATATAACCAACGATATAGAATATATGGATGTAGCATAAAGTTAAAAAATTGAAGCCACGCCGGGTATAGTCGTCTCGCTTTTTTGCTAACCAACCTGTCAAAATTTAAAAATTTGTAATAAGCGACGGACTAGGTTTTTATTTTAATCCGGGCATATGGAATTATTTATATATATACTATGTAAAATTTTTTGAAAAAAGTAAAGTAATATACTGAATATTATTTATAGAAAAATATTAAAATGCGTTTTCCTTCTTGATATTTAAATTATAACAAAATAACAACAGATGCATCAAATATGTCTTTTACCTCCAGCAACAAAAAATAAAAACAAAATTGAAATTAAAGGTTAATAAAAAGAGTTAAGCGAAAAAAAGAACTACTAATATTCCTCGAACAAAGTAGTAAAATTTAATTTACATAAATATATTTACATAGAAAAATATAAAATAATTATATCTTGCAAACACAAGATATGTTTGCAAGATAAAAAAAGATGTTTGCACGATAAAGATGTCCGTTATTGTCTGCCGATGTAATCATATTTATGAAGCATGAACAATAGAAAATATTGAAATAATTACAGTATTTTAAAATTTTATTTAAGTCATATTTGTCTTTATAAAAATTAATAGACTAAATAAAAATGAACCGACCCTGCTATAAAAATTATCAGCTGATATTTTGACAAGAAATTTTGTCGGATGAGTTTTGAAAAGATCCATACGACATCAACTCAGTTGCGACTTAAATTTATCTAATTATCAAAAAAAAAGTGCACACAGTAATCTAATTTTAATTTTTACGATTAGTAAAAACTTTTTATCAGATTTAATTATGCTCCTGTCCATATATTCAAGTACCTAATTCAATAGTCAATAAATGTGAAAATGGCATATGAGGTTTTTAAGAATTCGGTAGACGATTTGATTTTGACAGGTTGGTGAGCAGAAGAAAAGGAAGTAATTTTTTCACGGCTTCATAAACATTTATGATATATGAAATTTACTATGAGTTAAAAAGAGATGGAACATTTATGCTCCTTCCATATTACATTTATGTAATATTTTCTAATTCGTTGGATATAACCACTTTTATGTTGCTAAGTCATAAACATAAACAAACATGGCATCATGGCATATATAAATCTTTTAGTACCTCTGGATTATAATAATAATTAATTAATAATAATAATGAAGATGGAAATGAAGATGAAGGATAAGATTATATAATTATAAACAAGCAACAAACATATATTTATGTTTCAGACATGCTATGTTGACCAATAATATGAAATATGACAATATCCGAACTGTAAACAACAAAACAAATAGGTTACAGGAATTCGTTCCTAACTAAATAAGGGAATATCTTTTTTTAATTTTTTTTTATATTTTTAGGTACCCTTGGACACGAACATCACATGTTTAAACAATTTAGTATTTTCCAGATTTACTGAGTCTGCATATTTTTCATTAATATTCCATCTAGGAACACGCATCGATGACATTTTCTCTTTTTCTTATTAATATTTAATAGCAACAGTATGCAAAAGATGAGAAAAAAAACTTACGCCTAATTCAATAATTATTCATAAAGTTTTTTTTTATTTCTTTAAAAAAAAAAATCCACTTCTGACACCATGTATTAATAAGTCAAGATATTAGGTGAGACTGATCTTTATCAACAACAACAACATCATCACTGTTGCAAGGCGACGCAAGCGATTGCATTCCGTTGCATGGTGTTGGGGGTTTAGCAGTTATAAATTAACAGTTTCGTCAAAAAGAACAAGGTCAACAAGAGTGTGAGAGGGAGAAAAGAATCAATTGCAATAGATAAAAGCACAGCTGATCGAGGTAATCGACCTAATCGTTTTTCGTTAGTCAACAAAATTAAAGTGCAGCAAATCTAATTATATTTTATCAGTAATTATCATAAAGTTTTCTTTAAGTGTAAATTAATTAAAAAAAATTTTATTATATAAAATATTAAAAATAATTTTTTTTTAAATTTAAAAACTCAAGTGTCATATATATTAATATATATTGTTATTTTATTTGATACAAAACAAAATAAAAAATATAAGTTAAATCATTAAAAATTTAAAAGATAAATAGTGTTTCATTTAATAAAAGTTAAGTGGTTGTTCCAGCTTCCCGACAATCTCAGATTGTCCTACATTCAACATCCTACTCGCAAAAACATTTGGTGCCGTGACCAGGAGTATAGAAAAGCTGTCCACATCACATAGCAGAGCAGAAATATCATCAAATTGCAGCATCATCTAGGAAAAAAAATAGCTGTCCAACTAGCAGAGCAGAAAGATCATCAAAATTGCATCGTCTAAAAAAAAAACAAAGGTAGAAAATCATCTAGGAAAAAAAAATAGCTGTCCAACTAGCAGAGCAGAAAGATCATCAAAATTGCATCGTCTAAAAAAGAAAAAAAAAGGTAGAAAATGTTATATATATATAACATATAAGTGGTACGTGAAAATTCCGCTGGTAATTTGCACCAAAAAGCGGATTTTTTGTTGGGCGCGAAAAGGTGGATTGGCGTCATCCTAGAAAAGAAAAAGTAATTATCATAAATTAAATTCCGTAAATTGTGAAAAAATTAATTTTCTTTGTGATTTATTAGATACAGTATATTTTTTTTTTCTTACAACCGGATACAAATATTTTATACCTAAAAAATATAAATTTGTTTAAATAATTTTGAAAAAAATTTAAGAATTTTGAAAGTTTGTTTTTTGAAAAGAGAATCGGATATCAGTAGATTTTTTTTTTTTTACGATTCGAATTTAATCAAATATTTTACCCGAAATAAATTTTAACAATTATATGTAATAGATAGGTGCGGTTGAAGTTCTATAAAATAATATTTTTTTTATTAAACGGATTTTTATTATCAAACTAATTTTTTATTAAATTAAGTTCAAATAGTTTAATAAGGGAAATTTTTTGGATATTTTTTTTTTTTGAATTATGTAAAATAGTTTTCTTTTTTAGATTTTATAAATTAAGATTTATAAAATCTAAAGTTAACTTAACATTCCAATTAATATTTTTGTAAGAAAGGTTGAATACAAAATATATATTTTTGAAAATTGCAAATTCGTTTTTCTATTGATTGGAAAGATTAATGGTTAGTTGCATTAACATTTAATTTTTTTGGTCAATTGAATTAACATTTTAATTTGTAGTTAGTTAAATTAAATTTGAATTAATTTGTTGTTTATAATATTGTTTGCAAGGTGAATATACATTAATATTTTTTTTTCGAAAATTTCAATTTAGTTGTTTTATTATTTTTTTTCAAAGGTTTTAATAGTTATTTAATTTATATTCGTACCAATATGGTTACCATATCCACCAAACTCGATAATCTCAAAATTCGAATTGAACATTCGTATAAAGCGTTCCAAGCAGAACTCACACCGTCTCTGAGTTATCTGAATGTTCGAAAATCAAGCCTAAAAGACTTATTTTATGAAGTCTCAGATAATTTTGATAAATTAGTTGCCCACCGTAAATCAAAACAGCTGTCGACAGATGAGGTCACTATAGAATATCTACAATTAGAAGATTTTGTGTATAGGTATGAAGCAGAATTAAATGAAAAAATACTAACCCTGAGTCCACCAATACCACCGCAAACCCATGATAATAAAGATCCAAATATTGTGGCCATTCAAACCCAACGGTCAATCTCTTTGCCAAAAATTCATATTCCGACTTTCAGCGGTGACTATGCTGCTTGGACATCCTTTCAGGACCTATATCTGTCTGTAGTCGACAAAAATAAAGATCTAACCCCTGTTGAGAAGCTGCAATATTTGAAGTCCAATCTATCGGGAGAAGCTGCTGCACTTTTAGATAATTATACCGTTACCAATGCCAATTATTGCGACGCTTGGAAAGCATTGTCAACAAGATATGGAAATAAACGAAAGATAGTTAATATTCATATGAAGAAATTATTATCCATACCCTCAATTCAAAACGAAGGTGCTACAGCCATAAAAGGATTATTAGACACCACTAGTGACTGTCTGGCTGCCTTAAAAAATATGAATATTCCCACTGAAAACTGGGATCCTTTCATTGTGTATCTGGTAACGCAACGATTACCCAGCGATACTCATGAGCTCTGGGAACAAGAGCTGAAAGGATCTAGTGAGATTCCTAAATGGTCGCAACTCCAAGAGTTACTAAGTACTCGTTTTAGGACCCTCGAAAATGTGGCTGATGCTAAAATCAAAGTGAAAGATAAAAATTTTAATCAATTCATTCAAAAAGGTAAATTCGCTCACCAAACCTATCATACAACAACATCAAATTTATGTTGTATTTGTAAAGCCTCACATCCTCTTAGATTATGTCCCATATTCCTAAAAATGGATCATGAGAATCGTTGAACATTGTCAAATCTAATCGGTTTTGCTTCAATTGTTTAGCCATCAGTCACTCTTATAGAAACTGCCCTAGTAAGCGAAAATGTCTTAGCTGTGGAAAAGGACACCATACATTGCTGCATAATCCCTCAACTCCATCCACAGCCGCTCCTTCGGCCACATCATACCCGATGCAAACCGCGCTTGCCGCCCCATCCTTTCATCCTAGGAACACTTTACCAGAAAATGTTCAAACGGAACAGAGGACCCAGCATCAAAATTATTTTGCTAAAAATAATAATAAAATTCTATTAGGTACAGCACTTATTAAGGTTAAAGGGAATGACAATGTTACCCACATGGTCCGTGCTCTAGTCGATCCTGGCTCACAATCCACATTCGTATTGGAATCCCTTCTGCATCGAGTGAAGGCAACCACTCTGCCATGGGTTGCCAATGTGTCCGGGTTAGGATCCACTCATACAGGTTCATCTTCAAAAATAGCCTTGTTAACACTGCAATCGAGAATTTCTCCTTTCTCCTCAATAAATTGTGAAGCCATATGCCTACGAAAATTAACTGGTTTATTACCAAGTGAAAAAGTTGATCAAGTTAACATACCTGGCGAATTTTCCAACCTTGAGAATGCGGATCCTCAATTTTTCAAAACCGGTTCTGTTGAAATCTTAATTGGCGCTTATATATACGCATCGATCATGATCGAAGGTATCAAAAAATCCGCTTCAAATTGTGCCATCAAAATACCATCTTTGGTTGGATTTTGTCTGGTTGTCTGTCCGAAACTGCACAGAAGCGCCCTCAAGTGTCCTCTTTTTTCAATGCTGTAGAATTAGATGTTCAACTACAAAAAATTTGGGAGATTGAAGATGTACCCAAAACAAAATTACCGTCAAATGAAGATGTTTTTTGTGAAGAAAGTTTCAAGAGTACTCATACGCGTGGCAAAGATGGTCGGTATACGGTACAACTTCCATTCCGAAAGGAGTTTAATGAGCAGATGTGTTTAGGGCCATCTCGAAATATAGCTCTCCATCGATTTTTTGGCACTGAAAACCGTCTAGCTAAAAAACCCGAAATTCAAGTTATTTATAATATACATCAACTGTCAAATACCATACCACAAACACAACCTCAAATTTTAGTTAGTTCTTCACAACATCAAAATTCTGACAATAACACAACCACCACCTTTGGTAATTTTACAATTTAGTCTCAGCCGAAAAATTGACGGAATTATTGAATTTATGGAACAACGACACATACAAATTGCAGCCATCCAAGAAACGCGCCTAACAAATAAATCAACCTTAGTGAAAAAAGGCGATTTCAGTATTGTCAGATAAGATAGAAAACATAGCAATGGTGGCGGTCTGGCTTTCCTTATTCACAAATCTATAGCGTTCCAAACAGTTACACTACCATCACCACCAACGACTGATAACCACATAGAACAACAAGCTATAAAAATAAGATCTGGAACCTCATACATCACCATCATAAATATTTATATTCCGCCGCAGAGTAGTTGCATTTCAGGTTATCGCGCCACCATAAATCATTTATTACAACATAATGATTGTCTTATTTTAGGTGACGTTAATGCCCACCACCAACTGTGGCATTCTGAAATCAATTCAGACCTACGCGGTGAGGAACTAGCAGACGAAATCGATAGTTCGAATTTTGGGGTTTTAAACGAAGCATCAGCCACCAGAGTTTCCACCACCACTAGCTCATCTCCAGATATTATTTTAGGCAGTGACAATTTAATTTCATCAACAAATTGAGAAGTTATAACATCATTAAACTCGGATCATTTACCAATTATCATCGACATTAGTAGAGAAGTCACAAAAATTACATCAGAAAGGAAAACTTACATCAATTTCAATAAGGCGAAATGGGTAGAATTCACCACATATATTGAAAATTATATCGTCACGTTGGATCCTCCCACTAATGTCAACAAAGGTGAGAAGATTTTTCGTAAAATTTTAAATAAAGCCCAGGCCAGATTTAGACCAGCTGGTCGTAACTTGCCAGCTAGGTCCTAACTTGCCAGCTTCCGCTACAATCTTGGCTGACGAGCGTGATGTCATCAGAAGTATCAATCCATCTGATCCTGAAATTAAAAATTTAAATAACAGAATTCACAAGCTTATTATGGAGCATAAAAAGAATATCTGGCAACAACACCTAGAAAACACCAGTTTCACTCCTGGCACAGCGAGCCTATGGAAAACTCTTCGTAAATTAAGCAATCCAACAAAACGGAATAATAATAACATCATTAACTTCAATAATTCACCAGCATTAAACACTAAACATTGTTCTGATTTATTTAATCGCCAATTTGCAGAACGTTCATCGAATCGTGATCACGAGCTACGCAAAACATTAAGACGCTTTCATAATCTTAAAACTTACAACCAGTCTGAAGCAGTTGTTTTAAATCCAGATGTCGTTCTTGGTGCAATTAAAAAGATTAAAAATTCAAAAGCTATGGGGCCAGATGGTTTATCCACCATCATGTTAAAACATCTTGGTGACACAGCAATTGTATATTTAACAAAAGTGCTTAATCTCTCCATCAACACACTGACAGTACCAGATATATGGAAAACAGCCAAGGTAATTCCACTTTTGAAACCTAATAAACCATCAAATGATTCTAACTCGTATCGTCCAAATTCGCTGCTGTCTCCGGTTATAAAGCTGCTTGAGTCCATTTTGCTAACACGAATCACCGAAGGTATAAAACTAGCAAATCACCAGCACGGATTTCGTAAGAACAGGAGCACAACCACAGCGTTACATCACATTCAACATCGAGTTCAACATGGTATTAATCAAAAGAGACCGTGCGACAGAACAGTGCTGGTTGCTCTTGATCTTTCAAAGGCATTCGACACTGTTTCATCGTCCATCCTGCTTGCTGACTTATTGAACACGAACATACACAACACGATAAAAAGATGGCTTTGCTGTTACCTAAGAGGTCGTAAAAATTATGTAGAATTCAATAACACCAAATAAAAACATCAGAAAGTCACTCAAGGAGTACCTCACGGTGGAGTGCTGTCACCTACACTTTTCAATCTCTACATCAGCCTCCTTCGACCACCACCACCAGGAATAGAACTGATAACGTACGCAGACGACTGCACTCTAACGGCAACTGGCTCAGATATAACAGCGCTTTGTAACATCTTAAATAATTACCTTGATACGTTGTATGATTGGTTCCTAAGGCGCAACTTAAAACTTTCATGGGCAAAATCAACAGCCACCATATTTACATCATGGACTAAGGAAGTGCTATTACCTTTACCAATCTTCATCGATGGCAACACTTTACCAACAATCAATAACCCCAAAATACTGGACGTTATATTTGATTCAATGCTAACATTCAACTCGCATGCCACCAACATCAACAACAGACTTAAAGCAAGAAAAAATGTTCTCAAAGCAATTGCTGGTAGCTCTTGGGGGAAAAATAAAGAGACGTTAACAACAGCCTATAAAGCAATAGGACGGCCGCTTATCAACTACGCCGCACCAATCTGGTCTCCCCAGCTTTCTAACGTTCATTGGTCAAATCTTCAAATGTCACAAAATGCAGCATTGCGTATAGTTACTGGATGTCACACCATGGCAGATGCTGACCACATACACACAAAAACAAAAATTTTGCCTGTATATCAGCACAACAACATGCTCTGCCAGCAATATTTGTTAGCTTGCCACGTTGACACACATGCATGCAACCATCTCGTCATCAGTACACCACCTCCACGTAACATCAGAAAGTCAATTGGTCAATTTACACCGTCCATACAGCCAATGATCACAGAAGGTACCTTAACTCAAGAAGCCTATAAATCTGGACTGAAATCTATACATTCCAACATAGTTAATAACACAATCAGCAATTATAAACCTAACAAGGTGCTAGGCACTCGAGCACCACTAGTTTCCAACTCAGAATCGATATTGCCCAGGAAAGCCAGAACAACACTATCGCAACTACGTGCAGGATGGTGAAAAAAATTAAATAGTTACATGAACAGGATAGATCCAACCATCGCCAATACATGTCCACTTTGTGATGTCCACCCACACGACACAGCTCACTTATTTGATTGTGCAGCCAAGCAGACTACTTTAATTATTAGTGACCTATGGGAGAAGCCGCAGGAAGTAGCTATCTTCCTGGAATTAGTGTAATGTAGTAATAAGACGTTTGTAGAAATGCTACAACAACAACAACTCTGCATGGAGGAGTTCAATTGATGATGACCCACCTAAGACAAAAATATTGGATAATCAATCTTCGACAAGAAATCAAAACTTACCTACATCATTCTAAAATCTGTTTTCGGTATAAAGTGCAAACGCACACTCAAATCATGGCGGCCCTACCTAAAAATCGTGTCACACTCACCAATGCCTTTGAGAATGTAGGTGTTTATTATGCGGGGCCTATGCTCCTTCGCGCAAAAAATGGTCGTTGACAAAAAACCATCAAAGGTTATATCGCATTATTCGTATGTTTCTGTACGAAAGCGATCCATTTGGAACCAGTTTCCGACCTGAGGTCTGACTCATTTTTGATAGCTTTGCGCAGGTTCATCGCTCGGCGTGGGTGGCGCCAGCATATCCATTCCGATAATGGGACAAATTTTGTCGGAGCACAACGAATCCTGAAAGAAGATCACGAAAAAGCATTTGCTCAAGCTACAAAAGAAGGAGCAAAATATTGTACCACGCGGCAAATCCAATGGCATTTCATTCCTCCTGGTTCACCACATTTTGGTGGATTGTGGGAGGCTGGAATTAAATCGTGTAAATTTCACTTGAAAAGAGTTATGGGAAATGCTATTTTTACCTTCGAAAAATTGTCCACTGCACTCGCCCAGATTAAAGCGTGTTTGAATTCCAGGCCACTGACCCCTTTGAATGATGATCCTGAAGACTTAAATCCTCTTACCCCGGGTCATTTTCTTATTGGTAGACCACTGTTGTCGATACCAGAAGAGGATCTACAAACAAAAAAGGAAAATTATTTTAAAAAATGGCAAATTATTCAAAAAAGAACACAAGACTTTTGGTCACGGTGGCACTCCGAATATTTGAGTCGGTTGCAACAGCGACCAAAATGGAAAATTACTACTCATAATCTCCAAATTAATACCATGGTAATTATTAAAGATGAAAATGCACCTCCTCAACAGTGGTAGTTTGGTCGAGTAATTGAAACTCACCCTGGCTTGGAAGGTCTTGTTAGGGTAGTCACCATAAAAACACAACGTGGGGTAACTAAACGACCAATCTCAAAAATTTGTATCCTCCCAATAGAGGATATAGCAATATCTGATATTCAAAGTTATTCTCCGTTACACTAAAACGAAAAACAGAAAATTTATTAATCATTTATCAAATAAATATTAAGTATTTTTTTTATAAATTTCAATTTTTTATTAATTTCAGTTTTATAATATTAGTTTCAGTTTATATCAGATCATATTAGTTTTAATTTTATATTAAGTTCAGTTTTTCTATTAGTTCCAATTTTATAAAAAAAAAACTTGGTACCACATAAACAAAACATCACAAAAAAAATTATAAATTTATATCATGTATAATTTGTTAATATAGGAAACCAATAATGCAATTTTCAAAATTTATTTGTTTTTCTTTATTAGTTATACACTCATTAAAATTTAGCGAATTAGAAAACTTTTTTGAATTTATACTATATTCATTAATAAATATATGTTTACAAGGAAAGTTGTAAACACACAAAACCAAAACAATAACAACCGCACTTAACTACTACATATAATTAGTATTTTGGCACTTTTTTGGAGAAAAAAAAACTTTTAATTAACTTATATTATAGTTATTTGAATGAACTTGTATTTCGTCTTAATAAATAATATTTTATACTTACATTAAAATTTATCTAAAAAATCACAAGAGTTTTAGTTTTTACTTTCACAAATTTAATTTTGTCACCATCCCCAAAACAAACAAAAAATCAACTATCAGCAAGCGGTGACAATAATCATCAACAACAAAACTTTAATCACCAGTGCACCCTGCTAACCAAAATGAAGAAGATGATATTCTGAACGCACCCTAAGCTTCAATAGCGTCAATGCAGTTTTAATCAAATTTTGAGTTAGGACCGCCTTATGTCCTACTCGTATCCAAGCTACAATTCACGTGTGGTTAATGCCGAAAGGTACCACCGTAATTGTAGCAATAACATATAGATTGAAGCTTCAATCGGTTCAAGGCGGCCGGAATGTTGCAAGGCTACCCAAGCGATTGCGTTCCGTTGCATGGTGTTGGGGGTTTAGCAGCTATAAATTCAGCATTAACAGTTTCGTTAAAAAGAACAAGGTCAACAAGAGTGTGAGAGGGAGAAAAGAATCAATTGCAATAGATAAAACCACAGCTGATCGAGGTAATCGACCTAATCGTTTTTCGTTAGTCAACAAAATTAAAGTGCAGCAAATCTAAATATATTTTACCAGTAATTATCATAAAGTTTTCTTTAAGAGTAAATTAAATTCAATTTTTTTTTATTTTATATAATATTAAAAATAATTTTTTTTAAATATAAAAACTCAAGTGTCATATATATTAATATATTGTTATATTTTATTTGATACAAAACAAAAATAAAAAGAATATAAATTAAAACATTAAAAATTTAAAGACAAATAGTGTTTAATTTAATAAAAGTTAAGTGGTGGTTCCAGCTTCCCGACAATCTCAGATTGTCCTACATTCATCATCCTACTCGCGAAAACAATCACCAACAACAACATCATCAACAACAACAATAATAACATGCATAATTCGAATAGTGCGAATATATATAGTAATAGAAATGGTAATAACATAAAAAACAAAAATAAGAACAAAACTGGGAACATATAATGTTAGAAGCCTCTTTGAAGCGGGAAAATTGGAAAACACTATTCAGGAAATGAAAAGAATTAATTTAGAAATATTAGGAATTAGTGAAACATGGTGGCCTGATAATGGTGTTATAAAAAGGCAAGACTTTCAAATATATTATTCCGGCAATAATGAAAGCAGGCATAGAAAAGGCGTTGCAATTATTTTATCAAAAAAACTATCAAATTATGTGTCTGAATTTATACCAAGTTCGGATAGAACAATGTTGTTGAGATTGGCCACTACACCAATTAAGATCAATATAATCCAAACGTACGCGCCAACAGCTGATGCAGATGATGAAATAGTTCTGAGTTGACCAAACTGACAAAACCACATGAAGTAACTATAATTATGGGAAATTTTAATGCCAAAGTTGATAAACAACGTGTTGGTAATATAGTTGGCTCCCACGGACTGGGCGTAAGAAATGGAAGTGGTGATAGATTAGTTCCATTTTGCCAAGAAGAAAATTTCAAAATCATGAATACATGGTTTGAGCTTCCGCCAAGAAGATTATATACCTGGTCATCGCCTCAACATAATCAGAACAGATTAGTCCGTAACCAAATAGATTATATAATGATTAATCAAAGATTCAACTCATCAATAATCAAAGCACAAACATACCCTGGTATAGATGTAAATAGTGATCATAATCTACTTGGAGCTGTTTTTAAATTAAAAATAAATACGCAGCGTAAGAAAACCAACTGTAAAAAAATTGATTATGAAAAACTCAAATCTGTTGTTAGAGAAAAAGTTGTAGTTGAATTAAATCAAAAATTAAAAGATGTTCGTCATAGGAATGAGAAAGTAGATGGAATATGGTCAGAAACTAAATGCATATTACAGACTGTGGCCAAAGAAAACCTTGGTTTTATAAAAATAAAACCGAAACAATCTTGGATGACGGCTGAAATCCTGCAGTTAATGGATGAAAGAAGAAAACTTAAGCGTGAATCAAATAATAACTACAAGGAAATGCAGAGAGTAATCAGGAACAAAATTCGCATGGCAAAGAATGCATGGTTGAACAGAGAATGCCAAGAAATTGAACGATTGCAGCATGTACATGATGACTTCAATATGCATACAAAATTTAAAGAAGTAACAGGTACACAACGAAAAACAGGTGCGTCATTCTTAGTAGATTCTAATAATAAAATTATTGCTGATGAAAATTCAAAGAAGGGTCTATGGGAGAATTATATCTCTGAGTTATTTGAGGACAATAACAGACCAAACAACACCGTAATAATAACAGGCAGCAGGTCTAAACTACCGATTACTATGGACGAAATAAGGAAAGCTGTATCAAAGGCAAAACATAAGAAAAGTGTTGGTCCAGACGAGATACCTGCAGAGCCGATAAAGCTAATATATGAAGGAAATCTGAGTATTCTAGAATTTTTTTTTTTAACAAAATATATAATACCGGCGAATTTCTAACAGAATGGTTAACCTCAACTTTCCTAACGCTACTGAAAAAAAGCAGAGCAAAAAAATGCAACGACCACAGATTAATAAGTTTGATGAGTCATACAAAAATGTTAGTGAAGAAACATAAAGATGTACAGAGATAACAAAAATGTTATGAGATAACAAAAATGTTAGTGAAGAAACACAAAGATGTACAGAACGATATGTTTTTAGCATTTATAGACTACGAAAAAGCATTCGATCGTGTCCAGCATGGAAAGTTGATAGAAATTCTGCATAAATTAAATATTGATCCATATTTAATTAATTGTATTACGAAATTATATTGGAACCAGAAAGCTAGTACGATAGATATTTGCAGAGGCGTACGTCAGGGTTGTATTCTATCCCCAATGTTATTTAATATATATGCGGAGGAAATTTTTAAGGAAGCAATCAATGATACAAATGAAGGGGTAAAAATCAACGGTGTCAACATTAACAATATAAGATACGCTGACGATACAACAATCATCGCGGATAGTTTAAGGGCGTTGCAGAATCTTCTCAATCGTATCAATCTAATTAGCAACAGTTATGGTTTAAAAATAAATATTGCAAAAACTAAATTTATGATCATTTGTAGAAATATATTAATTCATCAATCGTAATAAACAATAATCAAATCGAACGAGTGGAAAATTTTAAATACCTAGGCTGTTGGTTAAACGATGATTGGAATAGTGAGAAGGAAATTAAAAGCAGAATTGAAATGGCCCGAAGTGCTTTCTATAAATTTAAAAAAGTTCTATGCAATAATGAATTTAATATTAACATTCGCATACGTTTCATCAAATGTTATATATGGTCGATTTTGCTGTATGGTATGGAATCATGGTATGGAATCATGGACGAAATAAGGAAAGCTGTATCAAAGGCAAAACATAAGAAAAGTGTTGGTCCAGACGAGATACCTGCAGAGCCGATAAAGCTAATATATGAAGGAAATCTGAGTATTCTAGAATTTTTTTTTTTAACAAAATATATAATACCGGCGAATTTCTAACAGAATGGTTAACCTCAACTTTCCTAACGCTACTGAAAAAAAGCAGAGCAAAAAAATGCAACGACCACAGATTAATAAGTTTGATGAGTCATACAAAAATGTTAGTGAAGAAACATAAAGATGTACAGAGATAACAAAAATGTTATGAGATAACAAAAATGTTAGTGAAGAAACACAAAGATGTACAGAACGATATGTTTTTAGCATTTATAGACTACGAAAAAGCATTCGATCGTGTCCAGCATGGAAAGTTGATAGAAATTCTGCATAAATTAAATATTGATCCATATTTAATTAATTGTATTACGAAATTATATTGGAACCAGAAAGCTAGTACGATAGATATTTGCAGAGGCGTACGTCAGGGTTGTATTCTATCCCCAATGTTATTTAATATATATGCGGAGGAAATTTTTAAGGAAGCAATCAATGATACAAATGAAGGGGTAAAAATCAACGGTGTCAACATTAACAATATAAGATACGCTGACGATACAACAATCATCGCGGATAGTTTAAGGGCGTTGCAGAATCTTCTCAATCGTATCAATCTAATTAGCAACAGTTATGGTTTAAAAATAAATATTGCAAAAACTAAATTTATGATCATTTGTAGAAATATATTAATTCATCAATCGTAATAAACAATAATCAAATCGAACGAGTGGAAAATTTTAAATACCTAGGCTGTTGGTTAAACGATGATTGGAATAGTGAGAAGGAAATTAAAAGCAGAATTGAAATGGCCCGAAGTGCTTTCTATAAATTTAAAAAAGTTCTATGCAATAATGAATTTAATATTAACATTCGCATACGTTTCATCAAATGTTATATATGGTCGATTTTGCTGTATGGTATGGAATCATGGACGCTGAAAAAATCTTCACTACTCAAACTTCAAGCTTTTGAAATGTGGACCTATCGCCGCATTTTAAAAATTACATGGAGAGACAGGGTGTCCAATGAAGAAGTTTTAAGAAGGATAAATGGTCAGAAAATTCTTATTCAAACTGTGAAAAGAAGAAAAACAGCATATTTTGGCCATTTGATGAGAAATAATAAGTATGATTTACTCAAGCTAATTATCCAAGGCAAAGTTGAAGGGATTTTCATGCGTCTGGATTTTGTTACAAAGGATTTTAAATTTCGAAATTTTGGAAGGAACCCAGGTAAAATTGTAATAAATTATAAAAATATAAATACATAATTAGTTTTAATTATTACGCTCTTGCAATTTCATCATTTGTCTATAACACATTACTGATATGTCCCATTATAATTCAGTTCTTTTAGTATGTGATGGATGTGGTGGACAAAATAAGAACTCTATTATGGTCACCATGACCATGTATTGGCTAAATAAAGCTCCTAACAACATTAAACGACTTGAATTGGTTTTTCCAGTCACAGGTCGTAGTTTTATTTCACCTGAACGGGTTTTTGGAATACCCGAAAAGCAGTTTAGAAAAATTGAAGTTATAGCACTGCCAGATGAGTACCTGAAAATAATAAAAACAAATAGTACAGTAAAAGCAGCTGAAGAATTTAAAATTTCAACTGGAAATATGCCAAATCTAATATAATTAAACCGCCTTCTGGATGGTATTTTAAAATACAAAATTGTAAAAGAATTTATTTAACCAGCGACAGAAATGGAAACACCTCAGTTCAAGGGGAAACATTAACTTGGTTAATTGTGCGTTTCTCACAGCCTCATAAAAAGGAAAGAAAATTAGTCAGTTAGTTCTGATCAAGATACCAATTAACCAATTATGCTTTACTGCATAAACATTATGGCAATGATTGGATGAGAATGCAGTTTTTAAAATTCTATTGACATAATACTAATACATATAATGAAAATTTTGAAGAAGATATAAATGATGCTCATATAATTTGCAAATATACTGGAGATATACCTGAATTTCGAATTTAAAATATTAATATTGTTTTATAGCTATTAAATAAAATGAATTTAATTATTTCTGTTTCGTCAAAACAAAAAAAAAATATTTTCAAAACTAACAATATTCTTTTTTTTATTTTCAAACCTACCAAAGTCCTCACTTGTAGGTTTCAAAAATAACAATCTCCAAAGGTAAGTTGCAAAACTCTCGATATCCAAATTTAAAAATTTAATATCTTAAACAATTGCGAATATATTTCTATTTTATGAAAACATTATTAAATTGATAATAATAAAAAAATAAATAAAACAAAAATCGACAATATAGCGCGGTTTCTAAGCCGTCCAGAAGTATTTTCGATTTTAAAAACGCTTAACATGGAGGTTGTTAGTTTTGAAACTAGGCCACTCAATTATGATATCGTACGAATATATCCAGAAATATCAAAATTTAAATGTTATTTTGGACTTATTGACTTAATTTTAAAAATGTAAGTAAATTATAATTTAAATAAAGTAAAATTTAAATTAACGTGAATATTAAATGCTTGTATAAATAAAATAAAAAAAATATTTCTTATATTTTTTATTTGATATTCAACAATTTTGTCAAATAAAAAGCAATTGTTCATTAAATGAGAATATTAATACATTTTTTTTGTTTTGATATTTAAAATTTCATGAATAACCTATACTTCTAAACTTTCGTAAAACCTTGTCCTTCGTTTTGGTAAATTACAATACGTTCGTATGACATCATCCCAAAACAAATCTAAATCCTTATTTCTTCTCTATAATTACGATGATTTCCTTCCAGCTCCAAATGTTCTATAAAATGATAGAACATTTTAGGCATTAATATTTTAATTATATCTATATGTAACTTCGTTCTTCGGGACTTATATTTAATACATGAGTGTGAAAATCCCCATTTATATTTTCATTAAAATATTTTTCTGAGTTATATTATTAAATATTTGAAATTCAACAAAAATAGATTTTAAAAACTATAGACCACTATTTTATTTTTAAATACAAAATATAGATATTTTTTTTAGTTTTTATATATTAATAAAATTCAGCAAATTATCTATTCACATTATGCTGGTAATAAATCAAAATCGTCACTAACATGTACCATTGGCACATGAACTTCATCGATCACAGGCTGAGATTTATAATCACATAAAGAATGCTCTTTCATTACCCATTCCCAGTTCATTTTTTGGACAGCATGTAAACTTTCCGCTTCATTCTGGTGTCGCAAAAGCATTGAATCCTATAACAATAATAAAAAATATATTTATAAAGAACAAAAATTTAACCTACTTTTATTTTTTCCCATTTATCATCTACGTCTTGTAACCAACTAAGAAATAAACGGCCATTATATCTAGACCGAGCATTTCTATCTTTTTCTTCTTGCTCGGGTGTAATTAGGTTATACACTTCTTCATCTCTTAAAAGTGTACACACTGAAAATGGTAAGGATTGACATGCCAAACTTCTTGCTGCTTTGGTATGGACTCGAAGTATTTCTTGTTCAACAGCCAAGCCTAATTTTTCTTTTTCGACTGTATGTTGCATTTTTAGTTTATAGCGTTCTTTTTGTTGTCGAACAAAAACGTCTGCCATTTGTGTAGGTAAATTTTGTGGATATACAATAATAGGTTCGATTGGAACATTTCTTGCTAAGAGATACGTTTGTTTAATTAATAGATAATCTTTAAAACCTTGTGGTGGTCGGGGTTGAATTGGTAATAAAGTTTTATGCTTCTTTTCAATTTGTTTTCGAATATTTAAGTACATTTGATAACAATTTGTAAAAGGGTGATCATGAGGATGAACTTCACTAGAAGTCGAATTACTCTCAATTGTACTACTAGCTTGATTAGCGGAAGTAGTTGACGATGATGCCTTCGAGATATTTTCTTCTTGCTTTGCACGAATTTTTCTTTTACGTGGGTGTAATTCTGCTATATTATGTGCTGTCTCTTTTGAGGAGCATGTAGAAGATGCTGACGGGCTAGGTATGTTGCCAGTTGTATCATTATCTGTTTGATTAATAGTTTGAGTAGCAGAACTTGCATTATTTGTTATATTACTTTTTATTAGGTTCTCACTCATTTCTAAATTGTTTGTTGGTGCCGGAGATGGCGAGCTACTCTGAAGCTGAGGTGATGAATTATTAGACCCACGATCAACACTTTGGCCGCCAGATCTATGCGAACTTCGAAGTACACGTTGTTGTGCTCTCTCTTCACTTGTCGCTTTTGTATTTTTATCATCAGTCAAATTTCCAGTAACATTTAAAGCATTAAGTTTACCACCAGAATCGGCAGGACTAGCACATCGTGACGATGTGCTTTCCCTATCTGCAACCACAGAATCATTGCTATTTGAAGAAGATGCCACAACATATGGTAATGCTACATGATTTCTAGCAGAATTATTTTTACTATTTCGTGTTCCACTTTCATTATCACAGGTAGAACTCTGTTGTGGTATTACTATTTTTAAAGGAGGGACTTTTGGACCGCAATTACCAAAGTTTTCTGTATTTTTCCCGTCGTCTGTTTCAATATCACTATCCGGTGCTTTATTTACAGCTGGTTTTGGACTGGCGCATGGACTTTTTCTCTCTAAACTTACATTGATTTTACTAGTAATTCCGCAACCCGTTGATTTGTTGGATGCACTCAACTGTTTGATATTTTTTTCTTGTCGTTGTGGTGCAACGCGCCCACTTATTGAGGGTTTATTAACATCTTTTATATTTTCCGAATCTTTTCGTTTTTTTTTCTTGTTATCTTCGATTTCTAAACAACCTTCTTCACTGCCTTCTACATCTGAATACAAACGTTTTGAGGCTGTGCTATTACCAAGTAAACTAGCAGAACTACTAATTTGTATACTGATAGCATTATAGGTTTCATCGGAATTTTTCTCCTCTAATGAAATAGTATCATTTTTTTTTGAGTCTAATTTATCTTCGCTACCACTACCAGATGAATCTTTTGGTGTACTTTTAAACTCATAAATATCATCTTCATCTTTGTTGTTTAATTTTGATAGGGCAATCGTGTTCGTTGTTGGTTCTGCACATTCTTCAATTGGTTTTTTTGTATCAGATTTTTTTAAATGTTGTGACGTTCTAATACTCGTTGTTGAATCTAAAAAAAGGTTTAATATTTTATTTATTAATTGCTCAAAATTTTAATAATGATGAAATTCTAACTTGTAAATCATATAGTTTCGAAAATATGGTTATGCTATGAATGTATACAATGTAAATATTAATAATAATAGTGAATACTATTATTATAATTGAATTTACTTATTATACCATAAATAACATAATACCACTTAATTATCAAGAAATGGAGACTAAATTCGTAAAATAAATGTTTTACGAATTGAATTCAAAAGACATACTGAACATAAATTCACTCGTTTGAATGCAAAACAATAACAAATTCTAAATAAATTAGGAGCATAATTCCAGAAATATGAAAAATAAAAGATTAATCAATAATAATAATATATCGTAGAAAATCATTAGTTAAATCTTTTGTTTAGTCTTCATAGCTTTTTTTCGGCAGATACTAAAAGATACTAAAAATCGGTATTTGCGATAGAGGGATCTAATTTTCTAAAATCCCGGGATTACTCCTGAAGCTAGTATATTGGCAGTATTTAAAATAAATTAAATGGGATAATCCCTGCTGGAAATTTTTTTGGCACTTAAAAAAAAAAAAAAATATATATATATATATAAAAAAAAAAAAACTAATTACAGAATTATATTTACTTTAATTATCATATTATAATATAAATTTAATTGTTGTTGGTTTTAGATTTTTTTTTTAACTTATATTTAGTTTTGATGAAAATTAAAATTTAGGAATCTGTTAGAAAAGAGGATGACGTTAAGAAATACATAGTATAATATATATACCTTTATTTTGTTGTGACACTGGTAGTTTTCTCATAGCAGAGATATTTTGTTTATTCATTTTATTATATATACATTATTTATATATTATTTACACTTTTTGATAGAAATATATTATTTTTTTTATTTGATTTATTATACTTTTATGATTAGAAATAATTATGTATGATTATTTACTATTAACATTTAAAAAAACTCTAAAATTTAATAATATATATAAATAATTATATTTTCTTAGCTACAAATTTGTAACATATATACAGAGTGGGATAGTCCACATTAGCTACTGAAGATTTTATTTTCTTTATAACTTTTTTAATTTTTATTTAAAATTATTGATTTATTATTTAAAATCTTAATTTGGTATGTACTTGTAAAATATTTAATTGTAAAAAAATAGCATTTCTCAATGCCCTACATTGGTTTCCTTGCAAAGTATTTGTATTTGCAGGATATCCATTACTCCTGTGTCAATCGGCAAATTGTTTTCGATCATGTTAGTTTTTAATTCTCTCCGTCACATCTTTTTTCCTTTGCAACATTTAATAGCTTTTCAAATAGTTTTATTAAAAATTTCGAAATATTTTTTCCGTTTGAATTCTGACTTATATAATAATAATTGTGCGTAACAGTGGTATCTATCTCACTTTCCTGCCTGATCCTTTGCGAAAAAAAATATTTATTTATATTTTTATCTCAACAAAAATTGTACTATTTATATAAAAAATTCTAAATTCATAATACTAAAAAATAAATTATGATTTTATCTTAATAAAGTTAAAATTATTATACAGAAAAGAGTTTAATAAATAAATTTTACATTACAGTAAATTAAAAAAATAAATAACAAGGCAATTTTTTAGATTTTTTCACATTATGTACTATTAACTTTATTATATTTATTTTCTATTTTTCATTAAAATTATATTTCATTTGCATTTTGGAACGTATTTTATATTGCAATTATAATAAAAAAAAATATGTTAAAAAAAACACTGACGACAACAAACACCTACATATACAAAAATTACAATAAATGACAGTACCTAAAGCTTTTAGTATATGTGATTTATTAACATTAAATTAACATTTTAATTACACTTTTAAAATTAGCAAGAAAGATCATTTTGAAATTGTATTTGTTATTCCTAAACTATATGGAAAAAAATAATGAGTGTTTTTATTAAAAATTTTCTGAATTACTAATAATTATATGTAATTATATATATAATATATATATATATTAATATCTTGTTGAATTAGTAGTTTTATTTAATACTACAAATCATGTTTATTAAATAAAAAAATATTGGTAATTTCTACAATTTTCAATAATTTTGATGTTTATGGAATTTTTGGAATATATATTAGTTATTTCTTTTAGTATATATATTTAAAAATCCAGCATTTTTAAAACTAATTGAATATTTTATAGTAGACAAAAAAAAACTGATAGACTTTCAGAATTAATTATATATTTAAATAAAATTTGGAAATATATATAAATTTATCAAGTTTTTCTTATGAAGGCAAAATACAGTATTTTTTTCTATAATTATTGAAAATATGCCAAAACCAGCTGAATAAACAGAAAAATAATAGATACATATATTCAATAAGATGCCATATAAAATACCCCTTTTTCATTGTTGCCG
>CAWUCQ010000106.1:0-16830 GCA_963920725.1 Rhamphomyia laevipes
CCTTCAAATAAAACTTTACAAAACGTTAAGAAAACTGAATATTTTTCTATACTAGATTCAGAAAACTTTATGTTTGGCTTAAAGAAAACTTATGGATTTCTGAAGGTTTGGCCAATGAAAATTAGAATAAGAAACGAAACGTTAAAATATTAAGTTTTCGTTACGCCAAAGCGGTAAGTTTTCATAATGTTAAAGCGGTAAGAATTTGTAATACTTAAACGACAAGTTTACGTAATGTTTGAGCGACAAGTTTTCTTAACGCTAAAGCGATAAGTTTTCATAATGTCTATAGTAAAATTGGCTAATAATTGAGATAAAAACAATTTTTTTTTTTTTTTTTTAATTTTTATATTAATGAAAACAAAAATCACATATATTATACATATATTAAATTTAAATTTAAAATTACTTAATATTTTTTATATAGAGGTAGAATTTAAAACCTCCTTTTTATTTATTAAAATTTAAAATTACTTAATATTTTTTATATAAAGGTAGAATTTAAAACCTCCTTTTTATTTAATATATGTATAATATATGTGATTTTTGTTTTCATTAATATAAAAATTAAAAAAAAATTAATAAATATTGTTTTTTATCTCAATTATTAGCCAATTTTACTATAGACATTATGAAAACTTATCGCTTTAGCGTTAAGAAAACTTGTCGCTCAAACATTACGTAAACTTGTCGTTTAAGTATTACAAATTCTTACCGCTTTAACATTATGAAAACTTACCGCTTTGGCGTAACGAAAACTTAATATTTTAACGTTTCGTTTCTTATTCTAATTTTCATTGGCCAAGCCTTCAGAAATCCATAAGTTTTCTTTAAGCCAAAACATAAAGTTTTCTGAATCTAGTATAGAAAAATATTCAGTTTTCTTAACGTTTCGTAAAGTTTTATTTGAAGGGTAAATTTTAATAAGAACGAATGATCCCTCCCAATTTAAATTTGAGGAGCGCCCAGCAAACATTTTATTGTCGAAATACTTCTTTTGATGAAATCATTATTATTTTGATGAACTGAAATTATAATTAGCTAAATACTTTTTATTTTGTATTGTTTGTTTTTTAAAGAAAATTTAAATCAATTTTTATTTTTATTAATAGATATTATGTGGTAATTTCTAAAACCAGCAGCCATCGTTATTGAGGACAACACATAAAACACCGAAGATTTGTTCAATGAAATGGATTGCATTTTAAATACAACAAATTCAGTGGCAAAAACCATTTCATTTCAACCTATCAGACGACCAATAGTAAATATTAATTTTATATGTTAATATATAATATTTAAGTTAATTATTATTTAAAAAATAAAAATAAAAAATAATTTGGAACTCTCAAATTTAATCTTTTATTAATGCGAAATATTAATTTTGAAAAAGCTAGTTCTTAATTTTACCGTAACAGGTTTTTTGAATAACCCAAGACATGTCTTTGCAGAATAAGCAAAGACACTTACGCAACGACAAGTACCAGACATGTCTTTAAAGAAGACGTGTGACATTCGTATATGAATGTCAGCGGGCTGTCTTTTATGTGTCTTCAAAATATGTCCATAGGATGTCTATGAGTAGTCTTCAATGACGCGTTTACTGGGAAGTTTCTCCTAAGCCGGCTACACAAGTACAATGAGCAGTTTCTACACTTCCACTTGATTCAATATGTACACTTTACTTTCAGCGCCGACAAATTCAGTGACTGAGTATGAAGAACCTGAAGAGATTTTATTAAAAACAAATTACATTTATTTATGAAGAATATTACATTTCCAGAAACCAATTATCCGTTTTTGACAATAAATCCTGCTAAATACTGGACCCAGCCACTTTCGCACATTTTGAAGCACGGCAAGGATTTATAGGCTTTAAATTGATTTTCTGTATAATGGGATTTGCCATTCACCAAATACTCATATATTTCAATAAAAGAAACGTTTTTTGGTAAAATGTTTTCTTTATATGAAGTAATTAAAAAAGGATCTTGTCCAAATTGTTGGATTTTACTACAATATCGGTCCTTTTCTATGCCTTGTAGTAATATTGCATATGCATACATATTGTTTTTCATAAATCAGCTCATCAGGTAGCTATAAAAATTAAATATATAATATGTAATAGCTAAATAATTAAATCTTATTTAATTACGTACATTATACTTTTCACCAACAAAGATTACTTAAACTTAATTAAACGAAATACTATATAAAATTAATTAAACGCGCGAAATTTTATGTATTAATAATTTAATAATTTTTTTTGTGTGGCACCCGTAATTGAAAACAGCTGATTTTAACTGTCAAATATTTCAGAGGAAAAAGGTCTATAACAAATACATTAGTCAAATCCGCTTAGCATAAGGTATATACATAAGGGAAATGTCAGGTTACAGCGGAATTTTTTTGAAATTTTATCATTGCTAACAGATGGCACTTATAAATTATTTTATTTTAAAAGCGCCATTTATGATTTATTTTAAAAGCTCCACCATTTTTATTTCGGGTTAATAAATTAAAACATATATTCAAAAAATTTCTTTTTTATTGTTTTTTTAGTTTTTTTTAAATACATATTATCTAAAATAAATTTACATTTTAATATTCTACCTGATTTCCTGTTAAATTTATTTCGTTCATAACATTTTGAGTTCTTTCTTTTTTAGCTAATCTTCGACAATGTTTCTTCGAAAAATGTTCTGCCATTTTTTCTATAAATATTAAACGGTTAAATTAATACAATTTTTTTTTTACAATTTATGTTGTAATAGTTGTAGTAAATTTAAGGAAAAAATGTAAAAACAAAACCTCACCTTTATTAATTATAAAAATATATCACTACGTAATAATAAAACAACACTTAATTGTTTATTACTTAATTATATCTTATCACTTAAAATAGTTGTTCATTATATACAAGCCAAGCGCAAAATGAATTTTAAAAATAGCCAAAATGAAATGACACGTACAATAAATTACATAAAATAATTTTAATATCTATAATATATTGTCAGAAGTCATACCAAAATCTCAATTTTTAATTCACAGTGCTACCACCAGCTATCGCATGTTAAGTTTATATGGAAAAATTGCATTTCTTACGAATAAGGGATCCGTCATCCACTTCAAAAAACTCAGTGAGTAGGTAATATGACCCATAGCGGAATTTTGTGAAAACTGAATAACTAGATTGAATATGTCAAATTCTTTCAGTTTGTATTGAAAAATTTATTTAAATAAATAGTTAAGTAATATTATTTGTGCCAAATATTAACAATTTATAATAATTTCGATAAAATAAAATATCAAATTAAATATATACTGGTCTAAATACTTGGTAAGTGGTAAACTTGTACTAAAACGAACATATATTATAATCAAAATATTTGTATATCCAAATTTAGAATTTCCAAAAAGATGGGAAAAATAAATACACAGTACCGCGGAGTGCCACAAAATCTAATTGGATTGTTAATCTTATGTATACTGTTTGTTGAACAAAATCGCCTTTTGAGCATTCGAAGCATTTGTTTTTATTCAGTACATTGTCATGAAAATCCGAGATTTCAAACTCATACTGATATTTTTTTTCTTCTAATGGACAACATTCGACAATTTTTTCATTCTTGTCAGAATTCCCGTCATAGTATTCAATTTATTATCCGAATCAATTTTAAATGGTAGGTCATTATATTCTAGATGTCAAAATCTTCTAGCCATTTTTGAATGGAATATGTATCGTCACCTGAAAATTTTGGTACTAGGCTGTCGATATCGTTGATGTTTAATAGCTGCAATTGATTAACATTTGTACCTTCCAGCTCTTGGATTTGTTTTTGTAGCAATAGAATTTTACGTTTTTTTTCATCATCAGTAGCTTCACAATTAATTCCACCAGCATCATCAGCTCCATCAATATTACCACCATCACCACGTTCATCAATACTATTACCACCACCACTATCAACTAGCAATTTCTTCAGCTCGTCGATTGACGCCGTTGTTGAATATAAAATGCCGGCATCATCTAGAGTTAACATTAGTTGTCTTTTTGTAGGCATCTTAATAATTTCGTAGATTAAAATTACAAAATTTAAATTATAATAAATGTAATCGGTACACCGATGGCCGTGATATTTGAAGATTTAAAATTATTTGGCACGTGTACCCCACATGTGATGATATAATGGCCTCTCAGAAATACCAAGACAAAACTCAATATACTTTATTAAAATATACTTTATTTTAATCAATTATGATAATGACAGTGACAATACTTTTTTACTTCATATTTCTAAATTTCCTGATTGGAAAGTACTATGAATATGGCATTGATACCAATAGTATAAAAAAATATAATTATTATAATGTTGACATCTTGACTTAATACTGTCAGCTCTGTCGGCAATTTAAGTATTGAATAATCTGTCAATGAAGTCATTTTTTTTTTAATTTTGGTTCTGAAAGTGCTAATTTAAATTTTAATTTTATTTAATAACTTAATAAAATATTTAATGATCTAAATTAATTTAACAGTAATTTTTTTTATATTTAAATTTCTTATATTGGCTTTTTTTTATATATATATATATATATATATATATAACATATATATATTCTTGCCATACTTTTCAATTATTGTATATAATTATAATTTATAATTCAATTGTAACTCTTGAGAGAACATTCATTGTTTATTGTTTTGAGCTAGTGCTTTTTCAATTTCGCTGACCGTGAGTAAAATTTGTGTGTGTGTCTTCTCTGGTTCGCAGTAACTATTTATCAGCTAAGTATAATTTTTTTTGTGTTTACAAATAGCGTTTACAAATTGTGTTTACAGACAATTGACCTAATTTTTTATTTTATAGTTAATTTTATATATTTACATTTTCATACTAGTTCATTCTTTAATCGAATTTTTTGAACTTTTTAATTTTTAATTTTTAACTTATTATGGATATAAAGTGCTGCTTTTGTAGACTCGTTATCGATAGTTCCACTAGACTTTAGACCTGATTTTTTCAAAAATAAGTCAATTCTCAGCAATGTTTGTAAAGAAAATAATAATTTTCTATGCTAAGACGAAATAATGATCTGATTGAGAATCTCACTCTTTCAGTTGAAAGCATAAAAATGATTGTGGAGTCTTTTGGGAACGCGTTTTTAGTATGGAAAAAAAGTTGAGTTGTTGTCAAATAACGTTATTGATTGTATGGAACAAATCAATAGGGATATTGATGCCAATACACGGTCAATTAAAGGTAACGGCTTTGATAATTCTAAACAGTTCACTAAAACCGTTAACTTGCTTAATAATATTGACTCTTCCTTGCAGGATGTTGTCAATAAGAAAATTTTGGAACTGGAATCAAAACTTTTAAAAACAACAGCGGATATCAAACAAATTAACGAAACTTTGTGAACTAACAAGGTTAGCTTCTCTAATTTTGAAGATAAATTTAGTCAAGGGTCCGTTGAACTTTCGCGATCGATCTCCAAGTTGCTAAACAATTTCGATTGCCTCAGTTCAATATGCGAAAATAACCTCATAAATATTTGTTCTGGGTTGTCAAGTTTCAACAAAGCCATTCCCACGGAAAGTATCGTTGATCCACCGCACGTAGCGGCGACAATGCAGCGTCTGAGATAGCTTTAACTAGGGAACCCAGCACTAATGTTAATTCGCTTCTGGATGAGCTCACTGAAAGTGATGGTCGAACTCATGTTATATCAGCGGTTGAGAACCCATTAATTAGGGCCGCACCTAGAAATAAGTCAATTTTTGTATCTCGGCTTAATATTTCAACCTCAAATTCGGATGTTCTTAACTTTATTAAATCTAAGCTCATTGCGGTAAATATAACTGAGGACCTCAACTTAATAAAGGTTAAAAATATTTCGAATTCTAATCGAATAGTTGCTTCATTCAAGATTTGTGTGCCTGAAGTTATGTTTCATCTGTTGATGTTACCCAATACCTGGCCGACCAACACCTTCGTGCAGGAATTTGTTGAAAAGCAGAAAACTAGGGTAGCCGTTAATTTAAATTCAGTTCCAAAAAACGTAAGTGTTTGTCCCTTTACTATCAAAATGTAATGGGACTTCGTATCAAAATTCGCGACGTATATTTAAAAACACAAGAAGTTTCTTATTCTTATGATGTTTTTGTGCTAACGGAGACCCATGTAAACGCTAGTTTTAATAATAATGAAATTTTTACTTCTGACTTTAATGTTTTTCGAAAAGATTGTTTAATTGATGGTCTAGATTCTTCTGGTCGCGGTGTTCTTATAGCAGTACGCATGGATTATATTGAATTATACCGAAAATATTGAATTAATTTGTGTCAAAATTAGTCTTGGTAAGCGCTCTATTTATATTCTATGCTGCTATATATGACCATATAGTCCGATCGAGACATACCAACTTCTCATCGACGCAGTTGATTTATTGTCCAATAGCATGGCTACGGTTGACTATATGTTGGTCTTGCTCTTGGGTGATTTCAATCTACCTGATCTGTTATGGTTGCGGTCAGATGATGATTCTCACTTTGTTGCTGTAAATGCAACTACTCAAAAGGTTGTTTTATTTACTGATAATCTCTCTGACAACGGTCTCTGCCAGATCAGTGATATTAAAAATAATCTAAACAGCCAACTCGATCTTATTTTCTTTACTAATAATGTAAATTGTATTGTAGTGGAAAGTAGCTTCACGCTCTCCACTATTGATCCGTATCACCCTCCTTTAGCTTTAACTTTTTCGTACGAGAACGGTATTATTAACGTAGATTCTGAAAAAATTTATTCTTTTAACTTCCATAAAGCTGATTTTGATAAACTTAATCATTTACTTATTAATTTAAATTTTGATGAAATTTTTAATAACCTAAACAATAACATTGATTTATTAACTGCAAACTTTTACTCAGCTCTATTCGAATGTTTCGTTTTGTCTGTTCCGATTTCGCCAGGGACCGGGATATCGTCATCCCCACCATGGTATAATAAGGAACTTCGCTCAATCCGTAATCGTAGAAACAAATTATGGCAAAAATATTTAAAATCTAAAACAGACTCCGACTACATTGAGTAGTTTGCATTTACGTAAAATTCTCGAATTTATCACAACTATTATATGATGAATATTTAAATAAAATGCAAACGGAGATTCTATCAAACCCTAAAAATTTTTGGCAATTTATCAATATTAAAAATAAATCAGATGGTTATCCTTCTACATTAAAGTATTTAGATAACTCATCAAATGAATTTAAGATAATCACTAATATGTTTGCTAACTTTTTCAGTCAAGCTTTTAACGACAACCAATTTCAGACTGATGAAAATTATTTTTCGTACTTAAATAATTGCAACCAAACTAATATCGGTTCTTTTAATATTTATTAGTTGGTAAGATAAAAGATGATTACTCATCCTGTCCCGATGGTTTGCCTGCTATAGTTTTAAAAAAATGCTGTTTCTCTTTCAAATATCACTTTCTGAAGGAATATTTCCCGCTTTGTGGAAGGATTCTTTCATAACTCCGATACACAAAAAGGGTTGTAAAACGGATATTTCGAACTATAGGCCAATCGCAAAGTTATCTAGTATTCCAAAACTGTTTGAAAGTATAATTTACGATTCTCTATATTTTCATTGCAAATCGTTGTTTTCTTCAAAGCAGCATGGGTTTCTTAAAGGTAGATCCACCACTACGAATCTAACTGATTTTGTTTCTAATACTTTAATCAATATGGAAAAAGGAAAGAAATTGACGTAATCACAACAGATTTCTCCAAAGAGTTTGATAAAATTTCACACAAATTAATTTTGTTCAAACTTAAGGCCCTCGGTTTTCCTTCGGGGATCATTCGCTGGATAGAATCATATCTAAGTGATCGTCAATACCGTGTTTTATTTAGGTCCTCTACTTCTAACCCTTTAATTGCAAAATCCGGTGTTCCACAGGGCAGCCATCTTGGCCCACTGATTTTTGTATTGGCAATAATTGATGTTAATTATATTATAGTTGATTCGAGTGTTTCAGTATACGCCGATGATACGAAAATATACAGAGAATTTTTATCTAATCCTGATTGTAATATTCTTCTAAATGACCTAAACAAATTTGCTACTTGGTGTGCTAAAAACCACTTAGAACTTAATGTAAGTATATGTCAGACAATTACATATTCTCGTAAACGTTCTCGTTCCTTCTCACGGGATTACTTCATCAATAATGAGATCGTTTGTCGAGTTCCGACCCTTCGGGATTTAGGTGTTATCTGCGATGGTGAGCTTAATTTCAGATCTCACTACTATAGTATTGTAAATAGTGCTAACTCAGCGCTAGGTTTTGTAAAGCGGTGGTCCAAGGTATTCCGCGACCCGTATGTCACAGAATCCCTTTACATAACCATAGTAAGACCTCTGCTTGAATATGCTATGCAAGTATGGTCACAATACCATGCAGTTCATATTAATCGAATCGAAGCAGTTCAGCGTAGATTGGTACGTTTTGCTTTCTACCCTCGGTAGATACTTACAACTTACCCTCATACCGCGTTCATCTAAAGCTCATCAACATGTAATCCCTTGAAAAACGTCGTGAAGTCGCTGACATTTTATTTGTGCAACAGGTTATTTCGGGATTAATAGAGTGCTCAGCATTCTTCGATAATATTAATATTAACGTCAATGCGCGCTCTATCCTCTAGATCTATCCCTCTTTTCCGATTAAATAATCATCGCTCGGACTACGTTATAATGAGCCGTTCACAAGAATGCTACGTGAAGTTAATGCTATTGCAAACCACTTCGATTATAACTGTAGCAAGCTCATTTTGAAAAGATTGTTGTACAGTTATACGTAAATGCGAGCCTAGGTAGTGTGTCTTTATTAAGTCAGTTGAATGACTCTCGCATGTTACTAAAAATTAGCATGCTTTCGTTTTATTTGATTTTTAATTTTAATATTATTTTTTCATTTTATTTTATGAACTCGAATCGAATTTCCAGGTGCCAGTGGGGGATACCGTTCTTTTCAGAACAGCTGAACCTGCGGTTGCCTGGTTATTCTGTTTCTTTTTTATATTTTTTTGCGACAATTGCATTTTGCATTTTCACTAATATTTTTTTAATATTAAATTATATTGTTATAATTTTAAATTATACCTTTGTATATATTTTTTTTTTAAGTAAAATTGAATTGGCAGGTGACGGCGGAGGGAAGTAGTATCGTTCTTTTCAGAACGAGAAGCCCAATGGAAGTGGTAGCTAATCAACTCAATTCCAATTTTGAATATTTTCTTATTTTTTAATATATTTTAACTTTTCTATTAATATATTTTATTTTTTATTATTTTTTATTTTTTTATAGTATTTTGAATTGGCAGGTGACGGCGGAGGGAAGTAGTATCGTTCTTTTCAGAATGAGAAGCCCAATGCAAGTGGTAACTTGTCAATTCAATCTTTGTTTTAAAATGTTTCTAAACGTTATTTTCACTGCTTGTATTAAGCAGTAGGTATCTAATATTTATTAATATTTGTTTGTTTTCGCTGTTGGAAACATCAGAGCTTAATCCACTGCGGATAGTAAATATTTTCTCAGCATGTGGAGAAAGTGCAAGAATTCAAGCATATAGACGAAAGATATACTTTTATTTATGTGTTAATTGTGTTTTTCACTTTCGGTTTATACTAACATATATCTTCTATATGCTTGTGTTCGCTGATCCGACGTTATCGGTCTCCCTCGTGGGTCCCCATCTTCTTGATTACGGGTAGATGTGGGCTTACGTTAGAGATGGAAAGATGGATATGGATTAGATACTCAATTACTAAATTACAAAATAAAATACAATTTAAACTAGATTATATATATACCTTGAATTTCGTTTCATTAATCTTATGTATCTAGTTCTCATCTTATCGATACATCGCTTTGTATTTATAGTTGATTGTGGTAATTTTCTGTTTGATTGTGCCTTTTGTTTCTCAAAATCGGAACTAGAATCTTGTCATTTTTAAAGTGAAGGCTGCAAATCACAAAATATTTTGTAAATAGTTTCCCCATTTTTAATGCAATCTTCCACCTCAGGAGTTCTTTTTTATTATTCAGCACTTTTTTGGAATATGGTGTCGATAAAAATTCGTTGGATTTTTATGACACCTACATTGTGGCACTCCGCAGTACTGTGCATTTATTTTTCCCATCTTTTTGAAAATTCTAATTTTGGATATAAAAATATTGATTATAATATATATTCGTTTTTAGTATAAGTTTACCACTTACCAAGTATTTAGACCAGTATATATTTAATTTGATATTTGGCGCAAATAACATTACTTAACTATTTATTTAAATAACTCTGTCAATTTTTCAATACAACATGAAAGAATTTGACATATTCAATCAAGTTATTCAGTTTTCACAAAATTCCGCTAGGAGTCATGTTACCTACCCAATGAAGCACGTAAGCCTTATTGAGACTAGGTAACATATAACTAGATTGAATATGTCAAATTCTTTAATTTTGTATTGAAAAATTGATAGAGATATTTAAATAAATAAATTAATAATATTATTTGCGCCAAATATTGGCATTTTTTAATAATTTTGATAAAAATAAATATCAAATTAAATATATACTGGTCTAAATACTTGGTAAGTGGTAAACTTATACTAAAAAAATATATATATTATAATCAAAATATTTTTATATCCAAATTTAGAATTTCCAAAAAGATGGAAAAAATAAAAACACAATATTGCGGAGTGCCACAATGTCGGAGTTATAAAAATCCATCAATATAGCTTCATCAATATTTTTTTTTTAATTTATTTTCAAATTTGGACTTTATAGTTTCATCTTCATCCAAATATTTCTTCATAAAAAGAACAAATAGTTTTAAATATTCATTTTCAGTAAATAACATTTCGTAAAATTCTTTATTATCATTATTTTGTGTGGTCAATATAATATCCGATTCATAACGATTTTTCATGCGTGCTAATTCTGATTTAGACGCACCTACAAATTAAAAAGTAATGAAATATAATAATAATTGTTGTTTTTTATTTTTACCTTGAAGCAATTTTGCAAAAATTTGATGATTATTTCATCAGATACGGTTTCTGGATTAGAGTATTTTTTCTGGACGTGACACATATTCTTTATTTTTATACCACTATATGCAGAGGCAATCCCTTTTCCAATTTTTCCCCAATTTTTCTTTAAATCTGTGCAGCTCAGTGGGTACAAAATTGGATTTCTAATGGATACGGTAATATGTCACATAAGAGTTATTATTCATTACAACAGATTGATTTAAAAAAAAAATAAGTACCTATGAATAAAAATCAAGCACGCTGCAATATGCTTGCATTTTTCGCCAATGGCCTTGCATGAACAAGTACAAATCCATTCTGAAACTTGCGACAAAAGGTTATCAAGTTTAACTTCATGCGGCTTTTTGGTCATTTCAGATGTTTGGATGACATAACCCAAAACTCTGTTTTTGGCAGGTAAAGGTGCAACACCTAACAAATAAATCCAACCAGCATCTACAATATTCTCTTCTTCTCGTATCGGTCGTACCGTTCCTTTAAAATATTCTGCGATGCTGTCCAAATACAATTTCATTAATATTCCGCCATCGATATTATTATTTAATAAACTTGAAAAAGAATTATATTTAAATTAGTATTATTGCCTGGCTCTCTTTATAATACATTAACTAATTAATTAAACTAAAACAATTACCTCCTAAAAATCAAAACTAAGAACATATATGCAGTTCATAAAATTAAAAATATAATAGGATTGTTAATCTTATGTACTATTTGTTTACATTTTTAATTAAGATTTTTAGAAGAAATTTGGCTGTCACACTAAACATGTATTTATTTAATATACTTACATGTTTTTGGAAGCCATTCCACTTATTTTTACCACTCTACCAAAACTTAAAACAAATATTTTTTTAATTAAATGCTTATGGTTTTTTTAATATCTCCATATAAAATTATATACAACGATCGGTTGTCAAAATTCTATCTCTGAATTTGAGTGCTAATTTTTTCCGCTTGGAGCGTGGAAATCACTTTACCTAGGTAGTCCCAATTGGGACAATTATTATTATATTTAATTACTTTTTAATTTGTAGGTGCCCCTAAATCAGAATTAGCACGCATGAAAAATCGTTATAGATCGGATATTATATTGACCACACAAAATAATGATAATAAAGAATTTTACGAAATGTTATTTTCTGAAAATGAATATTTAAAACAATTTGTTCCTTTTATGAAGAAATATTTGGATGAAGATGAATCTATAAAGTCCAAATTTGAAAATAAATTAAAAAAAAATATTGATGAAGCTATATTGATGGATTTTTATAACTCCGACATTGTGGCACTCCGCAATATTGTGTTTTTATTTTTTCCATATTTTTGGAAATTCTAGTTATTCGGGTTTCACAAAATTCCGGTAGGAGTCATGTTACCTAGTCTCTCGCTTATTCGTAAGGGATGACGGACACTTTATCCGTCTATAACAAATACATTAGTACAAGAGTTCACGGCAGCACTGAATCGCTCGATTACCATCATTGTCATTGTCGTCATTATCATCTCAAGTTCTTCGTTAATACTAAATATATTAATGTAGTAACTAAGTAAAAAATATATTTTTTTTTGCTGATTCGTTTGAAAATAGGTGTTATATTTGCCAAAAACTATATTATTATTATTAAAGTAAATTATGTCGGTGCAGTATTTTATATGATATTGTAAAAAGTATTTTATAAAGGTTTTATTGTCAAATTAAGTTGACTTGTTGTTTACTTATCGTGAAAGTAACAATCATTCACAATGATTTAATTTTTGTTCAGTATCAACTTACTTAAAAATATTTGTTAATTAGAAATGCCGCCACCAAGACCTAGGGGATTTTCAAGTAGTTCTGGAGGATTAACCCCGATGTCCGAACGACAACAAATGGCACTCTTAATGCAAATGACTTCTTCAGCTGCGTCACCTTTATCGTCAACTGCTGGTAAAACTATATTTTGATAAATTCGTTGGCAGTAATTTAATTATTACATTTCGCAGAAATTAATCCCAGTTTAGTACATGCACCAGCAAGATCTAGAGATCGTAATGAAAGAGGTGAAACCGCTCTACATGTGGCAGCAATTAAAGGTGATCAAGATGCTGTAAAAAAACTATTGGATGCAGGCATGAGTCCTAATGTTGGAGATTTTGCAGGTAACGTAATAAGTAAATAAACAAAATGTAGCTTGCATATTGAAATGTACATCTTTGTAAAAAGTAATATAGTGCATTCAACTACAATATTCGTACCATATTGTTTTAACAATAATTGTTTTTATACTAGTTACGACAGAAACTTGTATAAAAAATATTAGTAAACTGTTGTTCATGTACCAGATTGCATACTAATAGAAAATAATATTTTAATATATAATAATGATAAAAATTAATATTAATACAAATAATATAAGTTTATAATTTTTGTATAACTAAATCGATGGTATACTAAAAAATAGAAAATTAGGTATTAAAACTTAAAACGATCAAAGATCAAATGTTTAATATATTTTTTTTTAGTTAACTTTAAAACTTTATTTCAGGTTGGACCCCTCTTCATGAGGCATGCAATCATGCTCATTATAATGTAGCGCTTACTTTAGTAAAAGCTGGTGCAAATATAAATGCAAAGGGATTAGATGACGACACACCTTTGCATGACGCGGCGACAATTGGACACTTGAAATTAGTTAAAATGTTGGTGGACAAAGGGGCTGAAGCAAATTTTAAAAATCGTAAAGGAAAAAGTGCTCTTGACGTTGCCCATTCTTCGGTGGTGCCTTATTTGCAATCAATCAAAGGTAAATGCTAATTAATTTTGACGTGTTATCTTTTTTTTTTTTAAATTTTAACATAAAATCTAAAAATAGTTATACAAGATTTATATCTTTAAAAATATAATACTAAATTCAGTTATACAACATTTATAATATATTTTGATATATATTCTTATGATAACTTAAATTTGTCCTTTTTTAAATATGACATTATAGTTTGAAACCTAAATAACTAATTAACGTCAGTATAACAAAAATATTATGGGTAAGTATTTAATAATTTAATTTAATTTTGATTTGTTTAAAAATATGTAAATACAGTAAATTTCAAATAACTGACCGCGGCGAGTTTGACTACATCCATATATTTTCTAACATTTCAAATTTGTTGCGTCGCGGTACGAACGGAATGAACGGCGATAGTAACTACAGCATAAGAGTTTTTATATATAGAAATTTTTGAAACTGGTACGAAAATTTTCATGTAATCAAATAGTTAATTATTTTGCTGAATTCATATTTGCTTCGCAACTGGAAAGGTGGGCTTATGTATTTATGTGAATTAAATACACAATATTCAATTAATAATTATAATTTCAAATACTTTAAATTTCTTTAAAAGTAAGATCTTACTTATTTTTTTTTAATAACTAAGATATAATGCTCGAAAAGTACGTAATCTGATGGTCAAAATATTACGAATAGTTATGGAATAACTATGAAGTCTGGTGATGAATTTGATGGTTAAAAAATTGCATATCAGATTTGGATGAAATTTGGTACATAGATTGGTATCACGATTGTGCACAAGCGTATTTAGGTACAGATATGTAGCTAAGAGGTCTATACTAAAATTTTGTATGTTCCAAGAGCATTATAGTAATTATTATTTAATTTGAATGAAATTTGACATACATGATAGCTTATGTACTTGTCTGAAAAATTTAAAGTCGGTAGTTCAGTGGGTCCATGTTAAAATATCTATATCATACAGTAATTGTCAATTATATTTCACTTTATTCTCCGGAAATTTGTACCAGGTATATTTAACAATTTATTGGGAACTAATATATCAACAGCTTAATTATTATCCGGTTTCAATAAAATTTGGTACACATACTGCATTCGTGATTACGCATGTGTTGTTAAGCAAGGTAGTAGTTAATAGCTTTACGGGGTCAATGCCAAAATTTCCGATTATTACATCATATGTTCTAGCTAGATCATGTAGTAAATATAATCAAATGCAATGAAAGTTGGTACACAAATTGGATTCGTAATTTAATTAGGAATGTGTTACCAAGGCAGAAGCTAATAGTTTTAGTTGGTCGATGCTAAAATTTCCGTTTAATATTTTATACGTTGCAGATTATATAGTAAATATTATCCTATTTCAGTGAAATTTGGTAAAAAGGTTGGATTCGTGTTACGTATGTGTTGGTCAAGATAAAGGTTAGTAATTTCAAGGGGGTCCATGCTAAAAAATTTGAAAAATATTTCATATATTCTAGCTAGATCATATGGTAAATATAAGATTCTAATGAAATTTAGTAAACATATTAGTTTTGTAATGTGGATGGTGCCTATAAAATTTACGGTCGGTATATTTAGTGTGTCAAAATTACGAGTTATATAAAATACATGATAGACATGTTAAAATATGAGTAAGTTATAAAATTCTTTTTGTTACAAACATAATGTTAGTTACAAAACACTGTTGGATTCAAATCAATGTTGCATATAAATACGAGTTATCTGCTAACGTACCCCTAATTAGCAGCTTTTTTATTCTTTAGCATAACTCTGTTCCACTCACTTTTTACACATTTACAGGATATAAACGTTAAAATAGTGAGTGAAACAATGGTTTTTTAAAATAAGAGTGGGTTTATGAATGTTATTTAAATTAAACTTCAAATCATTAATTTTTAAATAGTAATTCTTAGCACGCAAATGGGTGCCCAAATTATCTATATTTTATTTAAACAAAAATAAAATTATGGCGTCAAATCGAAATATTGATAATTTTGCTATCATTTTGGTGTTTTCGCTAATTTAGGGATTCGGAAATTTGGACGAAATATATTAGGAAATTGAGGCAAAATATATGCTTCAAATTTTATTTTTATTATTTTCTACTAACTTTATTGGTAAAATAATATCATGCTGTGTACGGTGTACCCCGTTTTTAACTTTTTTTAAAAAAAATTTTATGACTTGTTTTATTGACTTTTTTCAAAAAAATTAGACAAACTTGTTTAATATGAGAATTTGTCTTCCAACAACCGATGAAACATACTCATCTCTTTCGGGTTTATAAAACAAGTACTAAAACATAAAGATTTCGTTGTTAAATCTGACCAAAAATAAATTAAAAATTGATTTTGAGTTGAATTTTATTTTGCTTTTGAGTTGAATGGACGAAATACATGTGCGTTATTCGCACGCATTACGGCAAAAAAATATTTAGAACATATAGAGTTCCTATGTAATGAAATACATGGAATTATGCAACGCGTGCAAGTTGTCTCTATTTCTGATTTTGCGGCACGGAATAAATGCCGCCAAATTACAAAAAAGAAATATATATATCTTGTTAAGATATTTGCTAAGATATTTTGAAATATATATAAAACAAAAAATCTAGCTATCGGTCTGAATTTTGTATTTATAATAAAAACTGCCAATTTTTGCCGCACAAATATGCTTCATCATGTATCTGGTATGCATAAACGTAAGCCACGACGCATACAATAGCGCATGGAAAAACACACATGTATTTCGGCGATAAACCGAATTTCCCCTAAATTATTAAGAGATTATATTCGAATATGCTATAACATTTTAAATATTTTTACCAATAAAAACCGGGAACAAAACGATAAAAATCATAAACGTTTATAAAATAAGTTTTACTTTTTCAGACTTT
>CAWUCQ010000107.1:0-35423 GCA_963920725.1 Rhamphomyia laevipes
ATTTTTTATTATTATTAAAATAATAAGATGTTGCCAACCATCAAAAAATTATAGACCAGAGGAGACGTACGAACAGCCTATAGAAATAAAAAACAAAAATTCGAGACAAATAGAAATTTCCAGACCGATAGAATTATCAAGTCCAGTTAAAATAACGGGATTCAATTGTGAATCACCCACCATTACACCGATTAAAACAAAAACTCAAATAGCCAAAATTAGATCAAAAAGACAAAACATAGTTAAATCAGACTCATCAATATCTCCTGTTATGTTATCATTCAGATAAATTGTTGCACATAAAACATAAATTTTTAATTATATAAATACATATTATACAAAATACATACATACTAACCGTTTTAATTTAATAATACATGTCAATTTTTGTTCTAAATAAAAAATACAAAAACACATTATACAAAAATACATACATATTAACAATTTTTCAGTTGTAATTTATTTTGGTTATTATTCGACCGAGCCTACCAGAAATCCTGGATAGGTGAAAGTTTCCAACAACATAACGTTGGAAGTGCGAAATTCGGTAAAAAATAGAAAACAAAAAATGAAATAACCAGGGTAAATTGTCGTTGAAAAAATTACATTAATAGTAGATTAGAGGGGAAGGAAAAGTAGGCAGTGGTGTATGAATAAATTATTTGATTATTTGTAATTAATATAATTTTTAAGTAATAGATTGGAATAAATAATGAAATAAATAAATAATTTTATAATGTAATGAATTAAAACAGTTGTAATTATAATGTAATAAATTAAATTATTTGTAATTAAAATAATTTTTAAGTAATAGATTGGAATGAATAATGAAATAAATAAATAATTTTATAATGTAATGAAGTAAAATATAGGAAAATAATTAATAAATAATGTAATAAATAAAATAATTTTATAATGAATTAAAATATAGAAAATTAAGGAAAATAATTAATAAACAATGTAATAAATAAAAGGAGTTTTTAAAAAAAAAAAAAAAAAAAAAATAGTAAAAATAAAATACGCAATTTAAATAAATTTTTTTTGTAATTGTAAAAAAAATATAAAAAAGAAAGTACTTAAATTTTTAAGGAAATTTAAAATGTAATTATAAATTTTAAGGAAATTGTAAATAATAAATAATCAAGTAATCAAGACCGAAGACCTTTAGTACCTAAAAAAGATTTATTTCTTCAAAATAGTCTTTTTATCTGGGAAAGGGAGGTATGTGGTGTACCACATGGTACACCCTGTAATAATATTTCAAAATGCAACATGGTGCACCCTGTATTAATAATTTTAAATAAAATCAATATTGTCAAATTGACAATATTGATCAATTAAAAATATTTTGTTAATTAATTATAAAAAATAAATTGCTTAATTAGCAATTTTGCTAATTAAGCATATTGATTAATAAAATACTAAAGGTAAATTACCTAAATGCATTTTGAAATATTAAGTAATTCGAGATATGCGTCCGGTCAATCGATTTAAGTAAATCATATAAATAGGGTAAAAATCGATTGAAATGTTGTCAGAACAATTTGATCAACCAAAGTAGTTACTTGATTATTTATTAATTAGCTAAGTTGTATCACCAACTAAAAATTAATAAAGTTAACCCAATAATAACTGCTCTGGTTTTATTTCAATATAAACAGGTACTCCTGATCAAAACCCCCCACCAGTGGTAAGGTTTTGGTCACCACAAGGAAAAAAGCGGTAATCAAATCATCGGTATATGTGGATATACCAAAAGGTAACATTTCGAACCACGACACCTACTACAATTGACCATTACTGAAACTCTAGATACAAGAATTAAAGATTATATAATTTTAGTATTATTTATTAGTTTTTAGTCGCATATTACTATTTATAAAGGAAAGTATTTTTAAAAAATGTTTTTTTTATTTATTTATTATTTCATACTTTTTAGTCGGTCAAATATTTTAAGTTTTACACAATATATTTGACCGACTAAAAACTGTAGAATTTTTATATTGTTTATATATTTTTACTATAATATAACATATTATAGTAAAAAATATATATTTGAGCGGTTAATAATAAATAGCTCTAACTCATGTTTCGCGAAAAGTCACTTATGCCACTTGGAAAATTAACGGCTCATATACATATATATTTATATATATACAGATGTATAATTTTTTTAATTTTTGGCCCCATATGGCGCTCTTTACCTCAAACATTACCCAACGAGATGTACTCATCGAGACCTTTACTTTCATACCCCCACATGATTTTTTGGGCCCCATTTTCAGGCCCCCACATGGCTCTTGTTGCCCAAATACTACAATTACTTGCCCCAAAAATATCTGTTCTTCCAGACCATTAATTTGATGCGCCATATGATTTGTTTGCCCCATTTTTTGGGGCCCCACATGGTACTCGTTACCCGAAACAATACCCACCGAGATGTACTCATCAATACCTTTAATTTGATATCTCACATGACTTTTTTGAAAATAGCCCCATCACCCGTCCATGAAAATTATGTGGCGGCAAATGGATCAGAGCACAAGTTTAAGTTCCAAATTGAGTTAAATCGGTACAGCCCTTTAGGATGTATGCTCAGGTGAAGAAAACATTAATTTTTCAGGCCCCACGTAACCACTTTTCAGGCACCCCCATGACCCACGTTGCTCCAAACACTACCATTACTTGCCCCAAAGATATCTACTCTTCCAGACCTTTAATTTGACACCCCACATGATTTTTTTTTCATTTTTGACCCCATTTTTTGGGGGCCCACTTGGTCCCAGTTACTCGAATCACTACCCAACGTGATGTACTCATCAATACCTTTAATTTGATACCCTACATGACTTTTTTGAAAATAGGCCCAAACCCCCGCACCCTCGCTGGGCCTTGAAAATTATGTGGCACCGAATGGCTCATAACACGAGCTGTAGTTCCAAATTTCTGTTAAATCGGTCAAGCCGTTTAGGAGCTATGTCCAGGTGAGGAAAACATGAACTGTAAATTCAATAAAAGCAAAGTAAAATTATGAGAACTTAAAAAAATGTATAATTGAGCGGTATGCTGACTCGGAACAACGTACAATTAGAAGATTATTATCTGAAATTGATTTAGGGGACAAAACACCGTCGTAATTATACAATAAATTAAAAAGTTTGGCAGGTACAGCTATAAATGAAGAGTTTTTGAAAACTATTTGGTTGCAAAGACTTCCACCAAAGGTACAAGCAATATCAGCAGCATTCAGAGATGAAATTCGTAAGTTAGCAGCAGTAGCTGATACCATCATAGAAACTAATGCACTATCAAATTCTATAAACCAAATTTAACGTAAACCGGAACACATGTTACCAGAACAAAATTCTCAGCGATCAATTGAAATAAAATCTAAGCTTTGACTCAACAATTTAATAAATTTCTGAATTCACATAGTGAGCAATCATCGCGAAGATCCAGAGACAATAGTAAATTTGATAGACCAAGTAGCAGTGGTACAGCTAATGGTTTTATATCGGGTGTTCAGTTCAATAAATACAAAAAAAAATTTCAAAAGTGGAGAGTCGATAACTCCTTAGGTACAACAGTAATTTATGTTCAATACTCTTTTTTATTTAACAGTTATCTTTGTAACGTTAAATTTTTTTTGAATTTTTTATAGGGAACCACTTAATGCTGGTGCTATATTATATAGGTAGAAACTATATTACAAAACTAATGTTTGTAAAAAAAATTTGAAAACATATAATAATTACTATATGCTCTAGCATAAGACACATTAATCGGAAATTTTATTATGAAACTTCTGACCTCTACCTTTAATCTGTGATATAAATTATTTTGTAATTTTTCATAAAAACAAACAAAAATATTGCGCGACATAAGCGAGAAATTGTAAAACCTACTAAAAGAACCGTTATCATTTTGTGCGGACATAAGGATGAAGTTGCAATGAACCTGTGAGCCAAATTTTATTAAAATCTGTATTAATAAATAAATCGGAACCGCAACAACGGAACAAAAATTTCTCAATTTTTTTTATAGTATTTTTAAAACGTTCATTTAAAATTACGAATATGCAACAAAAATATATTGGAACCACAATAAAAAAATAATTCCCTATATTATTTATAAATTTGCAACCGCAACAACAAACCAACATTTGTCAATTTTTGTTATATTATTTTTCCAACGTTCATTTAAAATTATGAACGCAACAGTAATATATCGCAATGCTAACAAAAAAAATTTTTTCTTTTAACATTAAATTCGCAATAGTAACTAATTTCAATCTAATATTGATTGATGTGCCGGCATAACCTGAAAAATAAAGCAAAAAGTTTAGATGAATATCAGCTTTAATATAGCTGACATCCATGATGTTCATATATTTTTAGAATTCTAATGAATTCTTAATTTCATATTTTAATAACTTACCAGAATTAATAGTGGAAAATAATCCTATTTTTACGAATTAAATTTAGATGAAATGCCGGCATTTCATCTGTCAAACCGAAACTTGCGGAGTAGATTGCGAGTAAAATCATCCGCGTAGACTTATGAAAATTTTCTACCCGGTAGAAAAGTGAATCGCGAATCTAATTATGTTAGGAAAAATCGCGGAAAATAAACATAAACATAGAATTTATGTTTTTTAAATTAAATGAAAAACCCAATTAGTATGAGCAAGATGCAATTGGTGCGATCGGGATAAAATAAACTGCACGAAAGTACTCTCTCGTAATAAAAGTCAGTAGGGACAACTTAATAATAATTAAATTGTACAGGGCTGAACGTTTTTATAGCATTGTATAGCAAAAATTATTAATAGAATTTTCCAGGAAAATTAACTAGAATTAGAAAAATTTAGTAGAGAAATTATTGGAAATAATATTCTAAAGGAAAAAAGGTTAGTAAAGGTTTTCAGGAAAACCTTAGGATAAAATGTTATGACCATTATGGTCAAATGATTTAAAATTTAATATGGTAACACCATATAGAAAATGTAAATTTTAAAATAGATTAGGCTATATAAACGATGGGCAAATTGAGAATTTTATCAGTCTCATCGATCGATTACCAAAGGCAGCAGCAGCAAGTAAAAATCAAGAAAAATAATTTAAAATTATTTTATCTCTACACATATATATAAAGGTAAGAAAAATTATTGTATACGGATAAAATTACAAGTGGCACAAGTAATTGTGGAAAATTTGTGATTGTTCCTATGCAATATATTTTCTTTTGGTTTAATTAACAAATTTTTTTTTTTTTAAAAAAAAAGGGTAAAGTAAATTTAATTAAATTTCTTTTAAATAATTAACAAAGTTGTAGATTATAAAAAAAATAAAAAAAATAAAGTGAAATTAATTTAAAATTGCCAATTAGCGAATTATTAGAATTCGATATTAAAGTATTTAAATTCAATTAGTGAATTGTTAGAATTTGATATAGAATTATTTTAAATTTAATTAGTGAATTATAGAATTGAATTTATTAAAAAAAAAATTAATATCAATTAAAGTTAGGTTAAATCGGAAAACCGCATGAATTTCTAAAAATTAAAACGTTTAATTATTATACAAAATTATAAATCACGCGTTGCAAAAGTGAGGTTAATTTAATTAAATTAAGGTTAGATTGCGCCCACATTACGATCACGTGTCGAATTAAGATTACGGTTATCGAATTGTAGATCGAATGTTAATTTAGTAAAGTCATTTTAGTAGATAATTGTTCTTACAAAACAATTTATTATTATCAATTGATTTAAATTAGTTTATTAGATAATTGTTTTTACAAAACAATTTATTTATTTTTATTATTATCGTTGATTATGGTTTACCAGGTATATTGTATTTGATATTAATCTGGTAAATGTAATTTAATCAACATAGTTTCAAACGTATAAATTAATACAGGCAACCTCAACATAAATTAATTAGGGAAATATCATAAATAAATTAGATTATTTAACCTCAGAGAATTAGTCGTATCAACCAATTTCTAGGTTTTGTGGAACAAAATTCAATATTGAACAAAACCAATATTAAACGATCATCCAGGTTGCGCTACATTATAAAATTGTTGAAATCTACTATAATTATCGCCCAACGGCAATTGTAGCAGATAGACAATTAGCTGATCGAACTTCAGATAACAGTCAGGCTAATGGTATGAACACAATTGCTGAGACGATGGAAGCGACATCAACGTTAACAATTAGCAACATAATTGAGATTAATTAATTAAAGTAACGTAATAATATAAATTGTTTGTTTGTTTTTATTAATAATTATATTATTGTAACATTTGAAATTTATCATTTTAATAAATATTTAAATAAAATAAAATTGAACGTAAACCAAGCAGATTTCTTTTTATTTAGTTCAAGGAGAAGTTAAACTTTTTATTTCAGAAATTTTAGCAGGCTTACCGAACATTTTGGTCCTTCGAAGCGGATACTGTCAGGTCCGTTTGATTTTGTGAAATTTGAATATTTGACACAAAGAAATTGGTTGATAATAGTTAGAAATTAGAATTAGGATTGGCAATTTTAATATAAGTAGTTATTGTTAGGGACTAACATTTTTTAATCATTTCATACAAGAGGCAAACTAGTTTATCAAGGACAATAAAGTGGTTTTATTTCAATATGACTGCGTCATTGAAAACTACCCTAACAAAACAAAAGGTTTTGGCAGAGAGAATTCAAAAATCGATTATCAACGGCAAGAAAACAAAATTAGAAAAACGTACCGTTGGATTTTATGAAACTAAAATCAGCGATTTGAGTAACAGTTGGTATGAATTTGGATTAAATGATCTGGCTATTCGAGAATTAATAGAAAATTCTGCTGAAGAGTGTGTAGACGATTATATCACAGAAGATGTTTATTCTGATATAGAAGTTGCGTATACAGAGTATATTGGCGACTTAAAGGATAATTTAAAACTTAAACAAAATGTAGATACAAACAAATTCGGCGTACCAATACTACAACAACAAAATGTTAATACAACGTCGAATGTACATAATCAAGTACAATTACCACGTATAACGCTTCCAAAATTCAATGGGGATTATAATGAATGGAGATCGTTTCACGACTTGTTTGTTTCAATCATACACAACAACACACAACTTCAAGCAGTTCAGAAGCTGCAGTATTTAAAGGGCTGTTTAACTGGTGAAGCAGAAAGGCTGCTGAAACATGTACCAGTAACAGGCAATGATTATGAGCCAGCATGGGAGAAACTCAAGCTGCGGTACGAGAACAAACGACTGCTGGTTAATACACAGATAAAAATTTTGGTGAATCAACCAAAAATACTAAACGTATCTGCTAAATCGCTACGACAACTAATCGAGACGACTGAGGAATGTGAACAGCAATTAAATTCACTTGGTGTAATGGTATCCAAATGGGATTCATTATTTATTTATTTGCTGGTGCTAAAGTTACCATTTACAACGGTGAAACTTTGGGAGGAGGAATTAGGTGATTCTCAAGACCTACCCTCTTTAGAACAATTCAAGAAATTTCTGAACACAAGGTTCAGAGTTCTAGAAGCGGTGTCACAGTCAACTACAATGAGGAAGCCGACACCAATTAGTACAAGAACGTACCACATCGCTACTACTTCAAAATGCCCAGCTTGTAATGGACAGCATTTTGTTGGAAAGTGTTTCAAATTTCAGAAAATGAACGTTGATGAACGGAGAAACTGTATAAAACAAAGTAGACGATGCTTTAATTGTTTTTCGAGCAATCATGGTGCTAATAATTGCCCGAGTCAACAACGATGTAAAAAATGTATCCAAAAACATAGTGGTTGGTTACATAGTACTTTGAACAATGTTCCTGGAACAAAAGGTGGCCCACAGGGGGTCAAAAATCAACATAAGGTTGAAAGTTCACCAGCGGTGGACAAGGCTGATAGTTTGGAGATATTGAAATCGTCAAATTTTTTTTGTGCTGAACAACAAGATGTGTTGTTAGCCACAGCATTAGTATCTGTTTATGATCGCAATGGGCGATGCATAACGCTACGCTGTTTAGTTGATCCTGGATCTCAATCATCGTTTATTACAGAGAATGTCTGTAAGAAGTTAGGGGTGCCAGGTGAATCAGCCAAGGTGGAAATTACCGGTTTGAGTACAGGTCAAACAGCAATTTCCAATAAAAAGGTTCAAGTACAGATTTATAATAATAAGACAAAGACGTCTAGCGTGAAAGTATCTATGCTAGTTATTAAGAAAATAACAGATATGTTACCTTCATGTAAAATTATTAGAAGACAGTGGGACCATCTGAAGAATCTGGAGCTAGCAGATCCCACTTATTATATTCCAGGAAATATTGATATACTTCTTGGAGCAATAACGTATGCAAATATTATACAAAATGGATTGGTCAAGGGACCAAAGGATGCACCAGTAGCAATACAGACTACATTAGGATGGATGCTTCTAGGGAATAGTCCACGAATATCTAGTCAAGAAACAAAAACATTTACAGTTATCCAACGGCAGACTGATGAGATATGTCATCAATTAAAAAAGTTTTGGGAATTAGAAGAAATTCCCACTCAAAAAACTTTGAAACCAGAGGATGAAGAATGTGAAAATATATCCAAGTTAACGCATACAAGACTTGAAAATGGAAAGTATGAAGTTAAACTGCCATTTATAAATGGACGATGTTCAGATCTAGGGTCATCTCTAGATGGCCAGAAAACGTTATGAAGTACTAAAAAATAAATTCAAAGGGAATACTACACTAGATGAAGAATATTCAAAGTGCCTAGATGAATATATAGATTTAAACCAGATGGAAAAGGTATCAAATGAGCAGTCTATAAATCCTTATTATATACCACATCATGCAGTGTTTAAAGAAAGTACTACGACGAAACTTAGAGTTGTATTTGATGTTTCAGCAAAAACAACAAATGGAAAATCATTGAATGAACAAATGTTGATAGGACCAACATTACAACCAATATTGTTTTTCACTTTAATGAAATGGCGAAAATATAAAGTAGCCATAACAGCGGACATCGAGAAGATGTATCGTATGATTTTAATTCATCCAGAACATCGCAAGTACCAACGAATAATTTGGAGAGACCCGATTACAAAGGTGGACACTGATTATGAGTTAAAAACGGTGACTTTCGGCACATCAGCTGCTCCATATTTAGCAATCAAGACATTGCAACAATTATCGGCGGATGAAGAACAAAATTATGCATTAGCTGCAAAGGCAGCGTTACTTGATTTTTATGTGGATGATTTATTAAGTGGGGCAGATAGTATTGAAGAAGCAAAGGAACTGCAACAGCAATGCATACAGATGCTAAAAAAAGGACATTTTAATCTTCGAAAATGGGCCAGTAATTATCCAGAGATAGTAGAGCAGTTACCATTAGCACACAGGGAATTGAAAGAGACATTTCAATTTGACGAATCTAATACAATTAAAACACTCGGAATAAGATGGTATCCTGGTACGGATTATTTTACATTTGCAGTATTAGATAAAACTCAGCAAGCGATTACTAAAAGGTCTATTTTATCACAAGTTGCTTCATTATATGATCCTTTAGGATGGATCACACCTGTAATTGTAGTAACAAAATTACTAATTCAAGAGTTATGGATATCAGGGAACTCTTGGGACGCAGAAGTAGACAAATCAATTGCGGAACGATGGCAATTTTTTAAAGAAAGCCTACAACAACTAAATAAAATTAGAATACCTAGATGGTTAGGTATTACGTTACAATCAAACAATGTTCAAATACATGGATTCAGCGACGCTTCAATTAAAGCTTACGCAGCAGTATTTAAATTCAGAGGGACCTCCGGTTAGAACGGCTGTTCAATGGAAAAAAGTAAGCAATATCTTTTATTTAAAAAAAAAAATTAAATTAATATTTTGTTTATAGGTATGGGCGGATTATAAGAATCATTTAAAGGCAAAAATGCGGAGAAATAATATATCAATTAGTGGAACTGGTGGTGCTCCAAGTAGATGCATGTTTTTTACGGGAACAGAAGATCGAGTGATAGAACTTGTTAGTTTAAATCACTCTACATATGGTAATAAAAGCAGCAAAAGCTTTGGTACAGCAGCAACATCTACTGCCAGTTCGTCTACTGCCATTCAATTGGATGATGAATTCAGCATGGAATTGAACATAAGTCCAATATTATATATTAATATTGAAAATGCTGACAGTGACATTGCTGATGGAAATAATGTTTATGAAGCTGAACCTGAAGTAAATTTAGTACCACCACCTAGCTCATGTAGAACACCACTTACAAGTAATTCAAGTAATGTTAAAAATAATTTGATAGACAAATTGTTGAAAACTCAACACGAATTACATGAGAAAACTATAGAGAAAATTTCAGAAAATAATAACAACACTGCAGCAATAGCAAAATATTTAGAAAAAATATTCAAAATCAGGACAAGCAGTATCAATTAAGTAAAAAAAAACTAGAAATGAAGGAAAAATTAAACATTGAAAAATTACAACGACACAAAGAAAAACTAGAAATTCGACAAATACAATTAAATTTGAAAGAGAGGAAATTGGAAATTGAAGAATTAAGAGTAAGGAACGGAAACAAGTGATATTAGTATTAATATTTTATTTTTTATTTTTATTGCAATGCAAATGCACATAAGAGCATTTGTAATTATTTACTATTATATTTAATATTTTTATTTTATTTAAAAACTAGTGCAAATAATAGCACTTTAATTTTTTATTATACAATTATATTTATTATTTTTTTTATATTTAACACATAGTATTAGTATAGAACATTTCTGCAATATTTACATATTAATTTATTTTTAAACAAGTTCATAATAATAGCATTCTTAATAATGCGTTCATAATAATAGCATTAATAATAATGCATTCATAATAAAAGTGATAATGTATATATAATAGTTTATGTAAAACATTTATCTTGTGATAATACCATAGTACTATATACTTGAATTAGTACTATTTACTTGTGATATATAATAGTATTTATTAAATGACTGAAAAAATGGAACTTTGAAATAAATTAAATCAAAAAACTAATACTTTTGTATTTTAATTTTTTTATTTCAAATATAATATTTAAATAAATTATACAATATTTTTAATTTGGTCTCTAATTTTTTTAGATTGAATAAGTAAGTTATTATTTTCATTATTATTATATTCATTGAATACAATATCAATGCTATCTTCATTTACCATATTAAATTCAAATGGTATTTTGAAGTCAATACACATATTATGTAGTCCACAACATGCATTCAATAATTGTGTTGCTTTGAAAGGAGAATAGTGGAGTTCTCTTCCTGCTAACAAACATCTAAATCTTCCTTTCAATATTCCAAACGTGCGCTCAACAATATTTCTACATTGCGATAATTTAGTATTAAAGTTGGCTTCTGAACTGCCTTCTATAGTATTTCTATATGGTGTCAGTAACTATGGTTCCAATGGATATCCTGAATCACCTAAAAAATAAAATTATTTATCTTTAATGATATTACTTAAATTTGATATAAATTACCTAGAAGCCAAGATGATTTATTTCCATTGTTATAACATGTATTAAAATGCTCTCTTTCAGAACTCATAGCCCAAATATGTGCATCGTGTGAAGAACCACCGTAACAGCCATTAACACTACGAATCCTCAAATTGTGATCACAAATCTAAAATTAAATGTAATAGAGTAGGGAATATATTTTTAATACAAAATTTAACTTACCACCATCGCATTTATACTGTGCTTCAGTTTTCTATTAAAATATACATGCTCGTCTTCGTGTGGGCGTATAATTTGAATGTGTCTACCGTCAACAGCTCCAATTATACCTGGAAAACCACATTTTTCAAAAAACCATCTTTTGCATTCTTGGTTTGACATAGCGAGAGTTATGAGTTTTGGACATATCTTGTTCTCAATGGCCGTGCAAACTTAAGTAATAATATATGATATAGTTTGCTGAGCCAATGCTATGTTCATGTCTTGACCAATAGAATGCTGATATCCACCTTCGGCCAAAAATCTTAATGTTGCCGCCAATTTTATTATTTGTGGAACAGCTGTTGAACGCTGAGGTGCTTTTAACTCATCTTTAATTTCATCCAATAAATATATAAATGCTTCTTTTGATAAACGATAATTTTTTATAAAGCTATAAAGAAAAACTTTTAATTTTATAGTTTATATGTAATCAAATATTTTTAATACTTTTTATTTGGTAAATCCAATATATCAGATTTATCTCTAATAAATTTTCTTATGATGTACATTTTCCTTCTTGATTCGGGTACACTTTCTGAATCATTTTCACTATCACTTTCCATTAATAAAATTGCAGCTAAACACTCCATATTGTCTTATATTTTTAAATATTTAAATTCAACTTAATGAAATAATTTTATTTATAAAATAATCTAAATGTCCCAATGACATTTAATTTATGTCAAAATTGAATATTTTATTTGGCAATACTATTTTGTGATGCGAATTTCTTACGCGGTACCAAACGATGCGAAATTCGAATCTGTCTTTTGCGAAAATCGAATGATGCGAATTTCTTACGCGGTAGCCGCCCTGGATACTTAATGGAAAACGAATAATATTAAGACAGATAGCTAAATGTACAACTTGTATTCGTCACAAAAAGGAACCATATACACAATTAATGGGAAATTTACCAAGTTGTAGGGTAAATATATCTAAACCGTTCAGTCATGTCGGAATGGATTTTGCAGGTCCAATATTTTTAAAAATGTCATCGCATAGTACGTCAAGAACGTATAAGGGTTATTTTTGTATATTTGTTTGTATGGCTACGAAAGCTATACACTTGGAATTAGTATCAGATTTATCAGCATCAGCCTTTTTAGCATCATTTAGGAGATTTGTTGCACGAAGGGGTTTATGTACTGATGTTTACTCCGACTGCGGTACAAATTTTAAAGGAGCACAGGTTACACTCAATAAGGAGTTAACAAAGGCATTGCAGGAAGCAAGTCCGAATGTGAGTCAACATTTCAGCGAAAAGGGAATTAGTTGGCATTTTAATCCTCCAGGAGCACCTCATTTTGGAGGTTTATGGGAGGCTGGAGTTAAAGCGGTGAAGTATCATCTCCGTAGAGTGATAGGTAAAAATGTCTACACGTATGAAGAATACGTAACATTGCTATGTCAAATCGAAGCATGCTTAAACTCTCGACCGTTAACAGTCATGGAAAATAGAAGCGAGGACTTGGAAGTATTAACACCAGGTCATTTCCTGATTGGACTGCCACTTAACGCTGTGCCTGAACCTGAAATATTGGACAAAGTTGCACCAGGTCAAAGATGGCGACATATGCAATATATGGCACAGCAATTTTGGGACAAATGGTCCAAGGGATATTTAAATACATTACAACAAAGAACAAAATGGCAAACAACACAACCAAATATTAAGGAAGGCGATGTAGTATTATTAAAAGATAAGAATACATCACCAACATTTTGGCCACTGGGACGAGTTGAAGAAGTACATCCAGGTGAAGATGGAGTTGTTCGAGTGTCAAAAATAAAGACAGAACATAGTTCGTTTACGAGGCCCGTAACGAAAATCTGTCCATTGGTACAAGCAAATGATGATACTATATTATGATAGTATCTGTAAAAAAAAATATTTTTTGTATGTTGTCATATTTGTTTGTCCGTCTTGTTGTTTTATGTGGTAAAATGTTTTAAATATAAATAATAATAATATTTCTTTTGGGTTTATGATTAGGTAACAATGAATCCACCAAATAATCAATACCGGTATTCAGAGCGGTACACCATTAAAAGTGGAATGACGTTTGATACGATCTGTAATATGATCACGGATAGTTTGGAGGAATATTTTATACATTCCGAACTGGAAGAATTGGGTCCAAGTTTGCGGTATGATTCGGTGCAATGGCGCTTAGCAAGGGCAAATATTGGGCGGCCAACAGGAATGCCACCAATGATTCCATCGACGGCTAAAGGATTACCATAATTGATTAAAATTAATGTTATAAAATTAAATTTTTAGAGTACATAATAAATGTATGCAACTAAAAATTCATGAGTTCTTCATTTGTTAATATTTTTAATAGAATTGCATATTATGATGAGTTTACGATGATGGAAAGGTGGTACACCCTACAACGTAAACAACAAGCATAATATATTTAATAAAAAAAAAAATTTACTAAGACAGGTAGTGCCGTCATGTTGGTGATAGTATATTCCACCAACGCGAATTTTACGGCACCAACACACAAAAGAGCGGTGGAAACAAATTGGTTTTTTGAACCGGAGAATCCAGCCAGTGCCGCTAGACGCAAGTCACAATTGACTCATGTAATACCTGAGTCTACAAAAGGCTTGGTTGATGAACCAAAAGTCATTATTGAATGTAATTCACTGGTGCAAACCAGTGAAAGTTCGGTAGTGAGCTTTATAACCAGCCAACCAGAAGAGCAGGTGCCAGTTGGTGAAAAACTGATAGGACCTGGTGGTGTACTGGTGTATTAGTTAATGGATGTTATACCACGGAGTGGAGCTCGTTAAGGTTGTCCACTACATTTAGAATGCGGATTAATAATGATGTACAACGCGTTATTACAAAAGAAGGAGAACAGGTGTTCTTGCCGAAAAAGGTGGTGGAACGAATTGATTTCGACAAGATTAGATCATCCAAACAAAAAGATTTTTTGGTTAATCTGCCAGGTGGATGGTGCATACGGGCGCAAGTGTATGCAGATGGGAAGGTAAATTTCACCATCATCAACTTAGAAAAAAAGCTAAATTAAATAAAGAAAAGCTGATGTTGAACAATATTGTTTAACGGGCGGGAGAATGTTCATCCAGCATCCCTAAAAAGAGAAAATTAAATTAATAAAATAAATTTATTAAAGTCATACAACATTTGTTTATATTTAATATGAAAAAACAACAACAATTACATGTGTTAATTTCATGTTGAAATAGCATGGAAGGTTGTTGATGTTTTCCATACATATTACATTCAATCGATAGGTACTTACCTGTAGTTTAAATCCCCAAACAAATGCTACCAATATCAGGTGGATATTGGTTACTAATAACCTGAAAAATAAAGCAAAAAGTTTAGATGAATATCAGCTTTAATATAGCTGACATCCATGATGTTCATATATTTTTAGAATTCTAATGAATTCTTAATTTCATATTTTAATAACTTACCAGAATTAATAGTGGAAAATAATCCTATTTTTACGAATTAAATTTAGATGAAATGCCGGCATTTCATCTGTCAAACCGAAACTTGCGGAGTAGATTGCGAGTAAAATAATCCGCGTAGACTTATGAAAATTTTCTACCCGGTAGAAAAGTGAATCGCGAATCTAATTATGTTAGGAAAAATCGCGGAAAATAAACATAAACATAGAATTTATGTTTTTTAAATTAAATGAAAAACCCAATTAGTATGAGCAAGATGCAATTGGTGCGAGCGGGATAAAATAAACTGCACGAAAGTACTCTCTCGTAATAAAAATCAGTAGGGACAACTTAATAATAGGGACAACTTAATAATAATAGAATTTTCCAGGAAAATTAACTAGAATTAGGAAAATTTAGTAAAGAAATTATAGGAAATAATATTCTAAAGGAAAAAAAGTTAGTAAAGGTTTTCAGAAAAACCTTAGGATAAAATGTTATGACCATTATGGTCAAATGATTTAAAATTTAATATGGTAACACCATATAGAAAATGTAAATTTTAAAATAGATTAGGCTATATAAACGATGGGCAAATTGAGAATTTTATCAGTCTCATCGATCGATTACCAAAGGCAGCAGCAGCAAGTAAAAATCAAGAAAAATAATTTAAAATTATTTTATCTCTACACATATATATAAAGGTAAGAAAAATTATTGTATACGGATAAAATTACAAGTGGCACAAGTAATTGTGGAAAATTTGTGATTGTTCCTATGCAATATATTTTCTTTTGGTTTAATTAACAAATTTTTTTTTTTTTTTAAAAAAGGGATAAAGTAAATTTAATTAAATTTATTTTAAATAATTAACAAAGTTGTAGATTATAAAAAAAATAAAAAAAATAAAGTGAAATTAATTTAAAATTGCCAATTAGCGAATTATTAGAATTCGATATTAAAGTATTTAAATTCAAATGAATTGTTAGAATTTGATATAGAATTATTTTAAATTTAATTAGTGAATTATAGAATTGAATTTATTAAAAAAAAATTAATATCAATTAAAGTTAGGTTAAATCGGAAAACCGCATGAATTTCTAAAAATTAAAACGTTTAATTATTATACAAAATTATAAATCACGCGTTGCAAAATTTAAATAAAAAGTGAGGTTAAATTCGGTTAAATTAATTTAATTAAATTAAGGTTAGATTGCGCCCACATTACGATCACGTGTCGAATTAAGATTACGGTTATCGAATTGTAGATCGAATGTTAATTTAGTAAAGTCATTTTAGTAGATAATTGTTCTTACAAAATAATTTATTATTATCAATTGATTTAAATTAGTTTATTAGATAATTGTTTTTACAAAACAATTTATTTATTTTTATTATTATCGTTGATTATGGTTTACCAGGTATATTGTATTTGATATTAATCTGGTAAATGTAATTTAATCAACATAGTTTCAAACGTATAAATTAATACAGGCAACCTAACCTCAACATAAATTAATTAGGGAAATATCATAAATAAATTAGATTATTTAACCTCAGAGAATTAGTCGTATCAACCAATTTCTAGGTTTTGTGGAACAAAATTCAATATTGAACAAAACCAATATTAAACGATCCACCAGGTTGCGCTACATTATAAAATTGTTGAAATCTACTCTAATTGTCGCCCAACGGCAATTGTAGTAGATAGACAATAAGCTAATCGAACTTCAGATAACAGTCAGGCTAATGGTATGAACACAATTGCTGAGACGATAGAAGCGACATCAACGTTAACAATTAGCAACATAAATTGAGATTAATTAATTAAAGTAACGTAATAATATAAATTGTTTGTTTGTTTTTATTAATAATTATATTATTGTAACATTTGAAATTTATCATTTTAATAAATATTTAAATAAAATAAAATTGAACGTAAACCAAGCAGATTTCTTTTTATTTAGTTCAAGGAGAAGTTAAACTTTTTATTTCAGAAATTTTAGCAGGCTCACCGAACAATATAACTGGACAAGTATTTCTTATTTTATAAATTTTAAAAATTTCGGTTGACCAGTTCGGGCCATAGCCTTTAGTAAATATTCCTTTATACTTTGTAATTCTAACAAAATCGTTTATATTAAATTTTAATAGAAAACGTTCTGCAATTCTTGACTTTCTGCAATTCTGATTCATAAAATCCTCCAAATATAATTTCATCATTAAAATCTTTTAATAAATATATAACTGGACAAGTATTTCTTATTTTATAAATTTTAAAAATTTCGGTTGACCAGTTCGGCTCATAGCCTTTAGTAAATATTCCTTTATACTTTGTAATTCTAACAAAATCGTTTATATTAAATTTTCCATTAGAAAATAGTTTAAGATAATTATAAATTGTTTTTAATAAATGTATTTCGTTTTTAAAAGTCACATTTACAGGTTTTTATTTTATCGTGCTATGTTTCGTATTATTATATTTTTCCACTAACTCATATAAAAATACCGCCCATTCGTAGTTCCCATTAAAGCTATACGTTTTCCGCATTTTATTTTTTAACGTTCGATTTCGCATATTGAATCTTTCAAATCAGTGAAAGTATGATATTGGTTAATTTTATTTTTATTCATAAGCTCTTTAAATTTGGAATTGAAAAATTCTTTGCCTTGGTCGGAGTGTATGTTTTTCGGCATTCTTTTTTATTTACTAAAAATTGTTTTCGTGGTTTCGGTAACATCAGTTCCATTTCTCGATTTCACAGGTATATAAAAGGCATATTTAGAAAAAATATCAATCGCTGTGAGCAAATACTTATAATTCTTATTGAATTTAGCATACGGTATCATTTCTACCTAGTCGATTTGTCATGTGTCATTTAGACATTTTTGAATTACTCTTCTGCGTACAATTTTTTTTCTTACTTGTTTATGCAATTCATTTACTACATCTAATTTACTCATCTCTCGGCAATATAAAGAGCTACTAAAGTTGTTTGATTAATAAAAATATGTTATATGCTAAAATATAATCTTATAATTTTCGATATCCGTCTTTAATTTGTTTTTCATAACTGTCGGAATTTCATAACAAAGACGCATATAATCGACCATTTCTATTTCATCATATTGCTGAAACGGCACGTCTTTTAATTCTAGTTTCATTTTGCGGAGTTTTACGCAATTTGGTATATAATGATTCTAGTAGTATTCGCGGATCGCATTTCATGTTAAAGAGCTGCATAAAATTGTGATGCCGAAATTATTAGATAACTCTTTATTAGATAACTCTATCTTTTCTACTTTGCTTTTTTTATTCTGAATACTTAAACAAACTTTATCAGGGTCCGTTAAATTCATAATTAAAATTGTTTTCATCGACTACATCTAGACGCTCCTTATTTTCCGATATTCCATATAATTTAAGACTCACTATATTTTTGTGCATATTTAACTTGCTCCAACTAGAATAGTTAAATCCTACATGATGTGAACCATCATGAATCCAAAGAGAAGGCTCAAAATTGTATAATGGCGAATATGTTATTAATATTATATGAAATATCCAAAAGTAAATTCAAATTCTTATAATATGATTTTCGTTTATCCATATTTTTTTTAGCTTTTTTAATTAATTTCGATTTTGACAATACCATTTTAAATTGATTTTTTAAATCTTCCCAGTTTAAGATTCTACAAAAAAACTAACCATTATTTAACGCTGCGTCTTTTTTTTTGTAGAATCGTTAAAATTTTGATTGCAAATAAAAATATGAAAGTATTTGTGCGAATAAAAACTACATCATTCTTTAAAATAACCAACTTTAGCGAATTACTTTGAGCGGCGCTACTGTTGACTTTTTGGATTACTTTTAAACGTATAAAAATCATGGGATTGCTTTTAGCGAATTACTTTTAGCGGCGCCACTTTTGACTTTTCATCGGATTAATTTTTAACGTGTGCCCTATAAAAATAATGGCATTAAAGAAGAGGCGGTCGCAAGTCAAGGGCGCGATTTGAAAAATATTTTTTTTTTTCAATATGTGCATCCATTTATTATGATAATAAATGGACCTTCTAGTTGCGGGAAAATGACATTTTTAGAAAAACTAATTTTAAATAAGGATTTTTTAATAGAAAATACACCTAGTAAAATAATTTGATGTTTTGCTGAAAGTAATTCAGTCCCGAATATTTCAAATGTTCAATATCATAAAAGTGTACCACAATATTTCGAAAATTTTGAAAATGGGCCTGTTTTAATAATTTTAGATGACCTGATGATGGAAAGTTTTAATAAGCAAATATGTGAGCTATTTACAAAAGGCACTCATCATCGAAATTTATCAATAGCGATAGTAACTCAAAATAGTTTTCATAAAACTTCACATTCTAGATATATATCATTAAATGCCAAATACATTGTAATGTTTAAAAATCCTCGTGATTTTCAATTTAACATTTAGCCAGATAAATATACCCTCAAGATTTAAAAGATTTGTTGAGAATATATAAAGATGTAACTGAAAAACCTCATGGTTATTTATTAATCGACCTTACTCAGAATATAAACGATTGTTTTAGATTCCGATCGGAAATTTTTAATAAATTTTTGCTGGTGTTTTTGCATTATAAATGAAAATGACGAAAAACTTCAAGTTGAAAAGATAGCGGACAACAAGCATTTATTATACGTGCTACAAATTTTTAATCTAATCTTTTTAGCACGTATTTATTATACGTGCTAAAGCTAATCCTAAATTTAGCAAGGGCATTTAACAAAATGCAAATACTGACGTAATTAAAGCTTTAGTAGAAATAGTATACAATACATTAAATGGGAATAATAAAATTAAAGAAAAAGATAAAAAATATTTCGGGAAGTATAAAAAGGAAATGCAATGCTTATCATATCGCTGCGGTATATACTTAAGGCTGTACAAGAATTTAGTGAACATATTGAAGTAATTGTACAAACGTTGCGTATCCATCATTCTTAGATCATTCTATGAAATTATTTTTAAAAAATTTGCAAGACGCTGAAGTACAATTTATTTCGGAAAATACTACGCAACATGTAATCTTCCGAATATTAAAATAAGTAAAATACTTATAATAAAATTACAATATTATTATTTTTTATTAAAGGTTTTTTTATTAACTGTCGAAGTGAACGGAAGTAAATTTTTATGTGCGCTGTAGAATTTTTTTTTTTTTTTTAATTAAATTTCTTCCTAATTGATATATATAATTAAAATTTGAAATGTTGATAGTTTTCGTAAATTTTTAAATTAAATTTTAAAATAATTTTTTTGTTTCTTTCTCAATAAACATTGATGCAGAAAAACAAAAATGAAAATTTCATTATTTTGATAAGTTATATATAATTATATATTTTAAATACAGTTTCAATTCCAATAAATTTTATTTGTAATTGAATTCAAACAACATTTATGTACGCTATAAAATAAAATAATTCACTAACTTAAACTTCTTTTCGCGAATTTAGATATTAAATTAAAGTTTAAAATGTTGATTCTTTTATAAATTTGTTATTTATTTATTTTTTTAATTTTTTGGTTACATAAAATAAAAGTGCTAAATTTCATTATTTGGTAAAAGTTATTTAAAGGAAATGTGTAGTGTAGTGTAGCGTAAACCAAAATTTTAATTTACAGCGTAAACCAAATTTTAGAGAAAAGTTCAGAATATCAGCTACCAACTATTATTACTTTCATCGATTACCTCAAAGCATTTGATAGTATAGAACATGTGTTTATATGGAGAGCATTAAAAAATCATAATATACATGATAAATATATCCGCTTAATTAAAAATATTTATAATAATTGCAAAGCCAAAATAATGCTGGAGAATGAAGGAGAGTATTTTAATGTGAATAAAGGTGTAAGACAAGGTGATCCACTATCTCCAAGTCTATTTGCAGCCGTGCTAGAAGAAGTTTTTAAGAAACTTAGTTGGAATAATGCTGAAGTTGGTATTAAAGTAGATAATGAATTTTTAAATAATCTACGTTTTGCAGACGACATCGCATTATTTAGCAAAAATTTTGATGAAGTAATTAAAATGATTACAGAACTAAAAGAAGAAAGCGAGCAAGTTGGATTAAAGCTTAATAAGCTAAAAACAAAAATAATTTCTAATCTACACTTACCAGAGGTTCGAATAGATGGGGAAGTTATTGAAAAAGTAGAAGACTTTGTATATTTAGGCCAATTAATGTCCTTTGATGAAAGACAAAATAAAGAAGTCAATAGAAGGATTACAAACGCGTGGAAGCAATTTTGGAGTATTAAAAAACTATTAAACAACAACATATCAAATGAAAACATAAAATACATATTTGATGCAGCAATATTACCGGTTTTAACTTATGGAGCACAGACATGGTCACTCACGACTCGCAATAACGAAAAATTAAAGGTATGTCAAAGGTCGATGGAACGTGCAGCATTACAAATAAGCCGTCTTAGCAGAACAAAAAATACAACAATTAGACAAAGAACTAAAGTAGTTGACGTGGTACATCGATCTAAGGAGCTAAAATGGCGATGGGCAGGACATGTTGCAAGATTACGTGATCACAGATGGACATCTATAATAACGAACTGGAAGCCTAGAGGAAAAAGAAGAGTAGGCAGACAACGAAAGAGATGGGAAGATGATATATCAACTTCGTGTAGCCAATGGAAAGATAAAGCAATAAATAAAAATGAATGGAAAAGTCTGGGGGAGGCTTTTACCCAAATTAATTAATTTAATAAAATTTGAAATTGAATTAAAATTAAATTTAAAATCTAAATTATATATATAAAATTTTGCAAATCATTAAAGATTTAAACTAAAAATGAATTATAAACTTAAAATTGAATTTATAAACTGAATTATATTATACTTTTTTTTGTAAATATGTATAAAGGGTGTAACAAGCTATTAATAATAATAATAATAATTTAAAGGAAATTTATCTGAAAGTAATACATTTTAAATACATTTTTAATACAAACAAGTTTTATAAAATAGTGCTAAAATAGGTTACTTAAAATAAATACCTTAAATAAATTAATAATTTTTGATAAGTTTTGTGACTGTGATTGTGCCGGTACAATTGTTAAGAACAATAAGGTAATATCTACATACAACATCAACATAACAATTAACAGGTGTTGTGTAATAATAAAAGCTTCAGGTGAGCTGTACACATTTTTATTGATTGTTTTGAATTGTTGTTGCTAAAATTTGTAGAAAATGCATAAATTTACAAATATGTAAATAAATAAACATAAAAAAGTAAATGAACTTTAATGACATTTAATAAAATGCATAATAAAAATCAGTTTAACAACAAATAATAAAGTACGGGTTACAATAATGCGTATTAAGCATTATTGCCCAAAACAATAATAAATACACTCACCTGTTTGTTGTTGTTGCACAAAACTTCTTTTAATAAATCAATCAATAATTTATAAAGCGCTGAAGTAGCAATTAAAAACATATAAATTGGATGGATTTTTGGTGTTTCAGGGAGTTCAATTCTAGCTCTACTTCTGTACAGGCATTGCCTCAGAAAATATAGAAAGAATTTCAAGTGTTTTACTTAAAACAAACAAAGTCTACTTTACAGGCATTGCCTAAGTAGCAATTAACATTAGCAGAGAACATCAATATACTACACAGGCATTGCCTTAGTATAAAACAGAAAAGCGGATACAACTAGGATACATAGACGATCACAGGCAGTGTGCAGATAAGATTGCACACATAAGAACATAATACAGAAACACAACATTGGTGCCGTGACTATTTTTTGGTCTACGTACCAAAAAACAAAGAACAGGTGGGTTTAATTATTTGTTAAATACTCATAACCTCTACAGGCTTTGCCTGAGGTAGTATACAGGCATTTGTGCCTTACTATTTGAGAAACGTAAATTTAACAAATAATATATTTGGGTACAGCAAATGTCATCTAACAAAAAAAACACTTGAAGAAGCTGTTAAAGAAGATTTCCGAGCTGGTCCAAAACCTATATCTTTAGAAGAATATAGAAAACGACAAGCAAAGAGAGTACCAGCACCAAGCAATGTAGAGAACAAGTTTAAGCTACCAAAGCGAGGTGGGGAATCGGCAGCAAGAAGAGAGCAAATAAAAGATCTGCACCGTATTCTTCGATTAGGTTGCACCAAACACCAAGAAGTGTTATTTAGACGACAGTTAGTAGAATTGAAAAAAGCCCAAAGAAAGCAACAAAAAGAAAAATTAAATAAAAAACAATGAATAGTATTTAATTTAGTTGATTTTAAATTTAGTATATGGATAATTATCAGTTTTTTTTTCTCTAAATGTTTTGTTTTTCAATATTAATAATTAGTTTATTTAGAAGTTTCTATTTTTTTTGATACACTAAAATATTAAAATTGTATAATGCAATTAAATTAAGCTTTGTATGAAAATAAATAATTTAAAGCTTAGTTTTGTTATAAGTTTTTGCCAATTTTTTTTACTAAAATATTTAATTTGTATAATGCGAGCTTTATTTGAAGATAAATAATGAAAGCTTAATTATTATTATATAGTATATTTTTTCTCGATGCTGAATTAAATTAAAATTTATTTTTGCATAATATTAGGCGTTCAAGTTAAATCCGTAAAATTTTTTTGTATTAAAATTAATTTGCATTTTCACTCATATACAAAAATATTTATTTTTGTGTCTCAAATAAAATTTTAAATTTTATTTGGTTAATTGATAATTATCTTATTTTTCATTTTTTTGTAGTAAATTATTTTGGATTTTAGTTATTATACAAATTTTTGGTTTTGATTTTGTTTTTTTTTTTCATTTGATTTTTTTCATGATACAAATTCATAATTTAAATTTTATTTGGTTTCACATAAATTTTATGTTAATTTAAAATTATTTAGTTTTTTAAGACAGTATAGATTTTTATTATAGGGTTTATGGCACCAACCACTAGGTCACAAAACAAAAAACCTATATTAAAATCAATAATTCCAAACTGGTTAGGTATAGATAGTATAAAGGAAAAAACGGCAGACGAATCTTCAATACTTCCTTTTAATCTAACTTTTAGTGAATCATTAGTAAAATCAACTCCACGGCCAGTTCAGAGTAATAATCGGAGATCGGTGACGTTTGCACCAATTGAAGTTGAAAATTCCATGTCAGATTTAGAAGGTGCAGTAGGTGGAATAGATTTAGAAAATAATTCGGATTTAGGAGCAGTAGGTGGAAAATATTTAGATATTAATTCATATTTAGAAGACGAAATAAGTAAACTAAATGTAGAAAGTAATTCGGAAAGTAATTTAGATAACAACTCAGACATTAGTGATTCGGTATTGGAAGACGCAATCGGGTTACTTAAAACAAACAGTGATTTGGGCAACTATTGCTTTATTTCTGAACCAATAACGGACAAAATGGACTTACCTAATATCGGGAATTCTCAAGGAGCGATACCTCGCAACAATTTAACTAATAACTTAGAAAACAATACAAGGACAGGGACTCCCAATAACAGACGATCTAATATACTAGCTAGGGACAACACGTATGAACTAGGACAGTCGGGAAGTGCATATAATAATACAATACCACTGGAAAGGACATATAAAACATATTTTCAGGTGGTGCCAATTTTTACAGGAGAAGGGGACAGGATGATGTTGGATCTACAACATTTTGTATCATTGGCACACGATGCTTATTTTAGAACGGATGAAATCGACAGGCCTGCAGTTTTAAACCAGATCATCAGAGGAAAGCTGAAAGGAAGAGCCGCGGACATTTTTCAGGACAGAGGAATATCGAATTTTAGAGAATTTAAAGCATTTTTGGAGAGTGCATTCATTCCCTATAAAGATTTAACACAACTGCGAAGAGAAATAGAGGAATGTGTGCAGATACCGGATGAATCTGTGGAACAGTTTGGAGACAGGGTTGAAAGGAAGCTGGGTTGTTTCCGTATGTCTGCCAGACATAAATACCCTACAGGATTTGAAGGAATTATCCGGGATGCTGAAGAGACAGCAAGGAAAACATTCATTCGAGGATTGCGAAATGAATCTCTAAAGCATTACATAATTGGACAAAATTGTACGGACCTAGAACAAACATTAGATAAAGCATATCGGTTTGCCATGGAGTCTTTAGAGCTTTTAGGATCAGAAAAAATTGGCATGGCAACAACGGAACGAGCTATGACTGACACAACTAGGCAACTTATGGACATGATTAGAGAATTGAGATTAAATAATGAGACAGCTAGACGAGAACCTAGAATGGACAATCGGATTTTCAGACAACGAACAGGACCACCAATATCTAGACCACCTGTCAATTCATTTGAGACACGAACCAGCAACATTAATAATGGACAGGGCAGGACTTGTTATAATTGCGGACGAATTGGACATTACAGTAGAGACTGCCGAGCACCTCGTATACAAAGGACAACAAATGAAGCAAGAGTAGAATGTCATTTATGTCGTAATACGGGACATATTGCGATGAACTGCCCTTTTAAGAAACCGCGGAATACCGACACTCCAGCACAAGTTAATACAATACGTAGTAACACTAGGTTATTATGTGACTGGTGTGAAAGAGACGGACATTCTGAACTGGCATGTCCGATTAGACAAAGATATCAGGCTAGACAGGGAAACGGACGAGGGATGGGGCAATACCTCTAAACTCCTCCCTAAGTAAAACTGTAGAGGGCGTAACAACAAAAAATGCGCGTTTCGAGCCACTTGTGACAATCCCTCTAGATATAGCAAAAACTGAAACTGTCACATTATTGGTAGATACAGGCGCTCAAGTTAGCCTTATTAAAAAAGACAAAATCGGACAAGGGACGCCTATCGCAAATACACAAAATACTGTTATTCAGACTATTCATGACCGCAGTGAAACGTTAGGGAAATGTTCAGGGAATTTCCTCACACCTGACAAATTGTCGTGCGAATTTCAAGTTGTAGAAGAACATGACTTGCTACCTGCTGACGGAATTTTGGGGAATGACTTTTTATCCGAGAACTGTAACATATTAGGACCAAAACAAACCTTGCATTTTCCGATTACGAACAAAAATAGGACAGAATTTAATATTCCAATAGGTAACGGTACGACTGAAACAGGAACTAGTGGAACCTATACTATAAATAAATTTAATAATAATAATGTCGAAAATTTTGAATTTGATAATAATAATAGGGATCATAATAATGTTAATAATAACGTTAATAGATACAATAAAAATTATGATTTTAGAGACTTGTTCGAAGAATATAAAAATAAAACCATTTTTAATACTGTCAACCAGCCAAATAATGCTAATAACCAAAAACAAAATTGTAAAATTGATTTGTATAAGGATCTAGGAAAGAATATTCATGAAAATAAAATTGACTTGGAAAGAAATAAAGAAATCGATGTAGATGTAAATTGTCAGCAAAGAAAAACTTATTTAAATAGTGTTAAGAATAATAGCAGTGATATTGAGGAGAATAATAATAATATATATTTTTATAGTAATGATGAGGAAGTAACAGAGAAACTAAGAGATTTTAGTTGTATTAGTGATGATTTAAGAATTAAAAGTGATAGTAGAACAAAAGAAACTAGCTATTTATTGAATAAAGAAGCTAACACTCCATCTACGATAGTAGATATCGTAAGGCTTAATAGTCTCACGGAGCCACAGTTAGTCGAGATTGAACCTCGAGTTGCTAAAGAATCAACGTATCGAGTCAATGTCAAACGCTGCGGGGAGGAATGCGATTTAATAGATTTTTCAGAGACAATTTGTAATAATGATGTTAATTTAATAGATTTTTCAGAGACAGTTTTTGATAATGATGATGATTTAATAGATTTTTCGGAAGATTTAAATTTTCAGAAAATAGGGGATATTCCTAGTAGATCGGAAAAAGCAATACAAATCAAAGTTAAGGAAGCAGGAGAAGTTTTGTGTATTGGAAAAGATTTAGGGGATGGAATATATGTCGGTAATAGTATCGATACAGTAAAAAATGGTAAAGTATGGGTAGCCATTATGAACGCTAATGAGGTGACAAAGGTTATTCCAGAATTCGAGCTTGAGATTCATCCATTGCAAAATTATAAGATCCATCGGTTGAATAAGTCTGCCACAAACAATACAAGAAATAATATAGAGAAAATAAGTAAAACAGATGACCGAATTTTTCATATTAGACACCTTTTTGACCCAGGATAGTAATTCATTACGATTTATATTTTAATCATACAATTAGTATCGAATTTAGTTTAAATTCATAAATAGATTTTTATTTGGAAGGGAAGGTAAAGGGAGGAACAGATTTTATTTATGAATTTAATCAAAGGAATCAAATTGAAATTATAGATTAAGTAGAAATAATAATTCGTGAAATAATTAACTTGAACACCTAAAATATAAAAAAAAAAAAAATGAAATAAAAATGGATTAAGAAATGAATAAAATTCTTTAAATTTATTTAAAGAATAATTTATTTAAAAATGTAATAGTAAAGTTCAGAAAATACTAAAATTTTATATTTATCATATTTTGTTTATAAATGTTAATAATATTAGTAAGAACAAATGGCAAAATTATGAAATAAATTAAAAAAATTATTTAGAAAAAATTGTTATATTTATATATAAAAAAAAAAAAGAATTGCAAAAATTATATTTTTATTAAAATTTTGGAAGTGTTAATTTATGTTTACTTAATAAAGTTACTCAATAAATTCATAAAGAAATTTATTATACATATTACATTTAATTAGAATTTGTTACTAAAATTATATTAAATTAAATAAATAAAATTTAAAAAAATTATTTTGGCAGAAAAACCAAATTGTAAAAAAATTATACACATTTTGCAAATACCTTTAAGAAATTTCATATTTAGAGCTTAAGAAACTTTTATTGTAAATTGTAATTTGAAAAAACATTAATCGTAAATAAAAAAATGGGGAAAGAAAAGAAAAATCCTGAAACGCCACACTTCCTAAAACTAAATCTATTTTTCAAAAATATGTCTATTTTCTAAAACTATATTTAGTTTTAACGCGGAAAAGGGAGGTGTTGTGTAATAATAAAAGCTTCAGGTGAGCTGTACACATTTTTATTGATTGTTTTGAATTGTTGTTGCTAAAATTTGTAGAAAATGCATAAATTTACAAATATGTAAATAAATAAACATAAAAAAGTAAATGAACTTTAATGACATTTAATAAAATGCATAATAAAAATCAGTTTAGCAACAAATAATAAAGTACGGGTTACAATAATGCGTATTAAGCATTATTGCCCAAAACAATAATAAATACACTCACCTGTTTGTTGTTGTTGCACAACACTTCTTTTAATAAATCAATCAATAATTTATAAAGCGCTGAAGTAGCAATTAAAAACATATAAATTGGATGGATTTTTGGTGTTTCAGGGAGTTCAATTCTAGCTCTACTTCTGTACAGGCATTGCCTCAGAAAATATAGAAAGAATTTCAAGTGTTTTACTTAAAACAAACAAAGTCTACTTTACAGGCCTTGCCTAAGTAGCAATTAACATTAGCAGAGAACATCAATATACTACACAGGCATTGCCTTAGTATAAAACAGAAAAGCGGATACAACTAGGATACATAGACGATCACAGGCAGTGTGCAGATAAGATTGCACACATAAGAACATAATACAGAAACACAACACAGGAAATGTTGAATATTATTTTGTATTTTAAAATCCAGGTATTTTAATTAATTTGAAATTGTTAATTGTATTATAATAAGACCAGCTGATAAGAGGAGCCCCATTTTTGCATTGGATTGAAAAAAAAAAACTTGCATTGTCATACACTTTTTAATAACAACTTAATGCAAATTTTTGACTCCCACGTAATATGCGCTTTAGCTGACGTTTTACAAAACTTATAAATATATGCCCGGCAGATAATTTATTCGTGACTTGCAATTATAAAATAATTGCTGCGTCTTTTGTAAACCTGAAAACACAACGGCGTTGTTGGCGTAAACAATCATAAACAATCATAGCTTAAATTAATTCAATTTTCTATTTAATTATATCATCGGAAATTATATAAAAAAAAAAAATTAAATTTAAATTTATCTCTACTATAGTTTAATAAAGACTAGTGACTACTTTAATATAGACTACTTTTTAATTAATGGAATTATTAAATAATTAATTGCAATTAAAGTGAAATTAGTAATTTTTGCTTATTTATGAAAATCACATCACAGTTTTTACTTTATATATATTAATTGTTTATTTATTCATTTATTTTTATTTGATTTAAATAAATATTTACATATTTTTTAATTACTTTTATTGATTTAAATATATATCCACATTTTTCGCTCTAATCACTTAACTTACCTCATTTACTATTTTGTTATATTTTTAAATAAAATTACAAATTTTATAATAATGATTGTAACTAGATCAGCAAAAGCTGCTGCCTCGCAGGTAAATAAAAATAGTAATGTTACTGTTCCTGTTTGCAATGAAGTTGAGGCTAGTATTAATACAAATGTGGATGCTAGTGTCGATGCTGGTGTAAGTAAATTAGGTGTAAATGCGATTGATGACAGCGACTCTACGGTTGATTCCATTGAGTTTTGTGCAATATGCAATGAACTAGTGACCAGAACTGAAAAGGCTCTTTATTGTGAAGGACTTTGCCAGCAGTGGTTCCATTGCCAATGCTTAAAGATGCCTGAAACTCACTGTGACCATTTCACTGCTCTTGCGGAAAATGCAATGTGGTTGTGTCCGATTGATCGTTTGGGTTTTGGCAGATGGCTAGAAGCTAATGGTGCTCCAACTTCGGATTTGAATAGAACTATCAAAGCAAAACTTAGTTTATCAAATAAGTTTGATTTGCTTCGTGATGAGTTAATTAACCATCTCAAAACTTTTGAATCTAGCCTAAATAAGAAAATGAGCGCACTAATTGGTTCTAACTTCAATATATTGGGTAATTCGCAACAAAATTCAACAGATCTTCAGATTCCAGATGATGTCCAAGATAAAAACATTAGAAAGAAGAAAAAGAAAAAGAAAAGTGAAACTAAAAGTTAATAAACCGAGTTTAAGAAGTTTATGCTCTTCTTCTAAAGACGCATCCACGTTGATACAACCTGAACAACCTGAATCCGAAGTGATGCTATATGTTGCTAATACTGAACCTAATGGGTGCACTGCGTGTAGTAACGTTGTTAATAATGATCTTGATAAAATCGCTGAAACTGAATTAAGTAATGCTACTACAAACTTAGATATTTTACCAGCTGTAGTTCCCACTACGAGCAAATCCATTGGTAATAGTAGTCAACCCATTTTAAGAGCCTCAGATCAACATCATCAAAGCGAACCACTGACAGTGAATCAACACCAATTGAATGCAGCTAATAATAATATGGATGAAATTATTATTAATAATAATATTAATAAAAAAGAAGGTAACAACAAAAACAAAAATAAAAAAATAAAAAAAACGAATAATAATAATAATAAGGAAAATAATAGTAATAATAATAATAATAACAATAATAATAATAATAATAATAATAATAATAATAATAATAATAATATTAATAATAATAATATTAATAATAATAATAATAATAATAATAATAATAATAATAATAATATAAATGCTAATAATAATAATAATAGTGGTAATAATGGTAATAATGTTGATCATAATGATAACAATAATAATAGTAAAAATTATGAGAGTAAGAATGGTAACAGTAACAGTAATGGTGATGATGGTAATAATGATATTATTACTAATGTTAATACTGATGAAAATATGGGTAATAGCAGAAGTGTCAGTGTGTCACCTCTTGTTTTAGTTGATCCAAATGTTCGTAATGGTTGTCCACTAAGTGCCGTACCTCCAAATAAAAGTATTTTCATCTCAAGACTGAATCCATTGGCAACTACTCTCTCAGTATTGGAACATCTTAAAGATTATAAAAAGTTTGACACTAATGACATTCGCTGTCATAAGATTAGTAAAAAACATAGTAAGGTTGCGTCATTCAAACTTGATGTTCCATATAATTTGTTTGAATTATTATTGTTACCGTCCACTTGGCCTTTGCACACTTTTGTCAAAGAATTTGAAAAATTCACACCTCCAAAAAATGATGTAGTTCCAGAAAGAATAGTCAATTCAAAAAACTTGACATCTTTTCCCTCTACTATCAAAACGTAGGGGGTTTGCGCACAAAGGTAAAAGATGTTTACTTAATGTCTCAATCATTGTCTTTTGATGTATTTATTTTAACGGAAACCTGGTTAATTAACTCTATCTTGAATAATGAACTGTTTTCATCAGATTTTTTAGTTTTTAGAAAGGATCGTTATACTGCTGACTCAAATATTTTCCGTAAAGGGGGAGGGGTCTTGATCGCAGTTAGAAATATTTATGATACCTCTCTAGTAAATTTACCTAAATCGTTAGATGTTGAGGTCTTATGTGTAAAAATCAATGTGTCAAACTTTTATGTTTACATACTAAATTATTATGTGCCACCTGTTTCTAGTGTAAATGTATATGAATGTATATGTAATTGTATTCAATTTATTACAGACGTAATTAATCCTGAAGATGAACTAATTGTTCTAGGAGATTTCAATCTTCCACAGGTTACATGGGTTGAGGACGATGAAGCATGTTATCTTACACCTACTGTTTGTACCTCTAGTGCTGATGCAGCCTTTATTGATGAGATTACATCTAACTCATTATATCAGATTTCTTCAGTAGTAAATAATCTGCCTGACTTAGTTTTTTCTTCAGATCCTAACAATATGACAACTGGTATTAGTTTGGAAAGTTTGGTCAAAATTAATGGTGATCACCCTCCATTACGTCTAACATTTGCATATAATAATATTGTGGTTTCTGATTATGATAGTGATTATTGTTTTAATTTCAAAAAAACCAATTTTGATTTACTAAATAATTTATTATCTGTTACAGATTTTGATTCTATTTTAAATGATAGTGATTTTGAAACATGTGTGCAGAACTTTTACTCGCATCTTATTGGTATTTTCTCTACGACAATTCCATTAATTAAAAGTAAAAGTCCTACAAATGCACCTCCATGGTTATGTAGAAGGCTAAAAACTTTACGTAACCATAAAAATAAATCTTGGTTAAAATATAGATTATCGGAACTTTAGAACTCTTTTTGATCAATTTCACCAACAATCGCAAATTGCTTACAATGAGTATGTTCGTAACATGGGTGATCATCTTATATCTGATCCAAAACTTTTTTGGCAATTTATCAATTTGAAAAAAAAAGTGATGGTTATCCATCGTTTCTAACGTATAATAATACTCGTTCAAATGAACCTAAAGAAATATCTAATCTTTTCGCAAATTTTTTCGCTGAAACTTATGTTGACTCGCCATTCGAGCCTGATGAGGAATACTTTCAGTACTTGGAAAATTCCCCTAAGACTTATCTGTCCCATTTTGTGGTTGAAAGTAGTGATGTCATGGAGGCACTGTTAAAACTAAAAATGAATTCTTCACCAGGCCCTGATGGAGTGACGGCAATTGTTCTCAGAGAATGTTCTAGCATACTGGCTACACCCCTTTCAAAGCTTTTTAATATGTCACTAATTAGTCGCACTTTTCCTAGCTTATGGAAAAAATCGTACATTCGACCAGTACACAAAAAGGGTGAAAAAAATAATATCACTAATTATAGACCAATAGCTAAATTGTCTAGTGTGCCAAAATTGTTTGAACAAATTGTGTATAACAAAGTTTACTTCCATTGCCAATCCTTTATTACCAATCAACAGCATGGTTTTATAAAGGGGAGATCTACGGTAACAAACTTGATCGAAGTTACCTCAAACTGTATTAATAACATGGAAGATGGATACGAAACCGATGTCATATACACTGATTTTAGTAAAGCTTTTGATGTTCTTTCTTTTAAAATTGTTATTCTGAAACTTCGAGCTCTAGACTTTCCTGAATGGTTTGTTAATTGGATTTATTCATATCTTTCTGATAGACAGTACCAGGTTCTTTTTAGAGGCTATGCATCTAAACCATTTACAGCAAATTCTGGAAGCCATTTAGGACCTCTAATTTTTGTCTTTAGTATAAATGATGTTGTGAATATAATACATCGTAGTAATGTAAATATATATGCGGATGACATGAAAATATACAAAAATATTAGATCCAGGAGTGATATTTTAGAATTACAAATCGATCTTAATAACTTTTCTACTTGGTGCAAAAAGAATAACCTAGATCTTAACGTAAATAAATGCCAACTCATTACGTTTTCAAGAAAAAAGATCCCAAGTACAAATTGTTATTATTTAAATGATATGAGTATTCCTAGAGTAACTGTGGTGAAAGATCTCGGTGTTTACTGTGACGTCCAGCTTAACTTTAAATTTCACATTAATTATATAATTAATAAAGCAAATTCAATGTTAGGATTTATGAAACGTTGGGCTAAGGAATTTGATGACCCTTGTGTCACCAGATCCTTATTCAATAGCCTGGTCCGTCCGGTATTAGAGTATGCTTGTCAAGTTTGGTCACCCCATTATGCTTGTGATGTAGGTAGGCTTGAAATGGTTCAACGCAAATTTGCAAAATTCGCATTAAGAGCTATTCCAGATGAATATTTATCTTACACTAATAATGTTTCTAACTATTGTAATCGTTTGAACATTTTATATTTACAAACATTAGAAAAAAGACGATTGGTAGCAGATGTAGTGTTCATTCACCAGGTACTCCAAGGAGAATATTCCTCGTCCTACATTTTAAATAGGTTAAATTTACGGGTAAATATAAGACATCTGAGAACCATGGGTACATTTTCATCTGAATTCCATCGTACTTCTTATGGTATGAATGAACCCATCGGCGCAGAATGTTGAGAAATGCCAATGAATTCGGTCTTGATTTTGACTTCAATATTCAAAAACATGTTTTAAAAAAGAGATTATACGCGATTTTACAATAATTCTTGGTGGACATCTATTGTGAATTTTTTGTACATAGTAATTTTCTTTTTTCTTATTTTATTGTTAATTTTTATTAATTTTTTAGTAGTATTTATTATATTGATAATGTTTATTAATTTTCTAGTAGTTTTTATTGTTGTTATAATTTTAAATATTAGTTAAATATGATTTCATACGCTTAAATTCTTTTCTTTTTTGTATATATTTATTTATTTGTTTTATGATATTTAATAATAATAATTATAATTAAAGATTTTTTTCAACCATCTGAGCCTAACCCAATGGGTAGGTGAATGTTCCTTGGCATTAGTTGAGGAGTGCGAAACAGTTGTTGTTTAAATTCTATCTATAAAAAAAATTAATATTAGAAAGGATACCACTTTACCACTTTCGGAAATTTAACGACCCTACGTAAAACCGATAATTATTGCGAACTGACAACGAAGAAAATGTTTTAGTGTGTTCAAAAATAATTATTGAATTACATAAATATTTTCAATTTCGACCAGCTTTTATTATTAATAATCATTCAGGATGCTGTAGTAACCCATGCACCTCACATCTTCAATGGAATTTTGTCCGAAAGAAGCAGCAAATTTTCGATAAAATACAAAATAACGCCTACAAATATTTTCAAAAACATTCCTGTGTTACAAGAAAAATTAATAAAATCAAAAATTTAATAAACTTTCTTTTATTTATTTTTATTTATAATTTTAAATTTTTTTTTAAAAAAATATTAATTTAGTTCCTCATCTAAAACAAATCGCAGTGGCGCTGCTATAATTATTAGAGAGTTGGCCATCTATGTAAATATATATTATCTTTTATCTATGGAAAAAAACGATATTTGTATACAAGAAATAAACTACAAAATATACTTGTTAATTTTTGTAAAGAAGGTATGACTGCTTTTGTTGAGAAACGACCAGCTGATATCTGTAAGATTTTTGTATAATCCCATAATTATAAATTTATAAATATAACTCTGTTTAAGTGAAAAGGATTTATATTACTGTTTGCTCCATAACTGAATC
>CAWUCQ010000108.1:0-18631 GCA_963920725.1 Rhamphomyia laevipes
TGTCATTTAAATTTCCAAAATATAGGTATATATTCTACATCTTTATTCAGAGCTTTACTGTACCGTAACGATATAACGTTATTACCACAATTATTCCGAGTAACGTTACTTGTATCACAAACGAAAATCTCATTGTGTATTTATTATGCATCTTAATATTTAAAAAATCAATGTTTTTCGTAGACATATTTTAGTTATATCTGTATTATCACGAAAGATCTATACTAGGGGAGACTCGGCTAATTTTGTGATATTAAGAGATAATTTTAATTTTTTATACAGAAAATTAAAACATAGGGTTCAATAATAATAAGGCGAAACGTTATATAGGAATTAACAACAATTTATTTAATCAATATGAAATAACAATTTTTAATATGAAATATAACTTAATGAAATGAAATGTATGAGTAGAGCTCTGCCTGCGTTGCGTATTCTTTAACCTCCAAAACTAAACTGACTTTCTACCAACATGAACAATGAAACTTCACGTTGACATGACATTTAAATTACACACAGGTTGTATTAGGATTCTCTTGCGGGATGTTTCATTAGCTTCAGATGTAATACTTGAGTAATGAGATGAATCTGTGGAAGCTAAAGTACTTTGATGTTTTGCTGAAATGATAATAAAGGTAAATTAGTTTGCGGCGTCGAACTTGTTTCTGGCACAAAATTTGATGAAGCTGATGGTGTCACCACATCTGGTTGCTGCAGTGATGTTGAAACTACTGGCGATTGAACTGATGAACTTTGAGGCTGTACCTCTGACGCAAATGTGTCTACTAGAGTGTCGAATATGTACTCTTGATAATCTGTTTGATGTCTCATTTGGTTGACGTGTGCTTTGAACACTTTAGGACGGAATTCTGTTTTGCCTGGGATAGTTTCCACCATATAATTTACGTTTCCGACTTGCTGTATAATTGTAGCTGGCATCCAAAATAATTTGTTATTTTTAATTTGCTGGACGTATACGCTTTCCCCTTTAACAAATTTTCTAAATTTTGTTCCATGTTTTTTGTTAAACTGCTCTTCCATTTTTGTGTTACGTTCAAGATCTGGTGGCGTTATTCTTCGTAGAAGGTCTATATTAGTTTTTAGTTTCCGGTTGAGAAACACTTCCGCCGGTGATTTATTATCTGGAACGTTACGATTTGGAGTTGAACGATAAGCTAGTAGGAATTCTTGAAGAATTTTGGATTTTGTCCCGCTATTATTTAGTTTTTTTAAAGCACGTTTGAGAGTGTCCACGAACCTTTCCGCTTGGCCGTTTGATTGGGGATGATAACGGAGCTGTTCGTATATGTGTTATGCTTCGTTCAGCACAAAAAGTTTTGAATTCACTACTGGTAAATTGCGTACCGTTATCTGACACAATGACACTTGGTTGACCAAATCTAGAACAGAATGATGACAAAATATTAAGTACTGCTCTAGAAGTTATGGATTTTGTTTGTTCTATTTCTGGGAACTTCGAGAATGCGTCTACTATTACAAAGTAATAACTGTCATTCAGCGGACCTGCTATATCGATGTGGATGCGTTCCATTGGCCCCTTTGGCATTGGCAAGAAAATAAAGTTGATTTATTTGGCGATTTAGCAGCTGTAGCGCAATTGTGACAGTTTTTTACATGATGTTCAACATGATGTTTCATTCTTGCAATACCTTGGTGTCCTTTATGCAATAATTTAAGGACGCGTTGCTGGTAACATTTGGGTGTTACCAATCTTTCACCGTACATAATGCAATTGTTTACAACTGAAAGAAAATTTTAACGTGATAAGAAAGAATTAACCTCATTTGATACACTATTTGATTTCTTTGGCCAGCCGTTTTCCAGATGATGACGAACTTCTGTTAGGATTTTATCTTTGATTGTAGCAGCTTTGATCATATTATATGTTATTGGTAACTTGTTGATGCTTTGCTGAAGAATTGCTGAAATGTCATCTTCAACTGCTGTTGTCACTGCTGCTATTATAAATTCTTCATCATTTTGATTTGAATTTTTATTTATTAGACGTGACAGCATATCTACATAACCAAATTCTGTTGTCGATACATATTTAATTTGAAAATCGTAAGCCATTAATGTCAAACACCAGCGTTGCAGCCTGTTAGCTGTGTACGTCGCAATACCTTTTTTGGAACCAAATATGGCGAGTAATGGCTTATGATCGGAAGAACGTTTAATCTAAATATTCATTGCAACTAAAGCAGATGAAGCCTGGCATATATTCATCCCAGTCAGCATACACATGGTGAAACCACCCTTTGCAAATATTATATTTATCCACTCCTGTCCAGAGAGATCATCTTCAAATTTACAATTACACACTTTACAATTTTCTTCATTTTGAATATTGTATTAAAAGGGTTGTTGGGAAACGGAGTGTTGTGTTCCTGACGTGGAGGACACCTGTAAGGATCCTGATATGGAGGGCTTATTGTCTTTGGCATTTGAAGTCCTACCTTTTAGTGTAAAATTCTATAAAAATTAACAAAATTTTGAAGAAAAAACGTAAGAATTACCCACAAATTATTAGCAGAACTCCACAAATTCTAGAAAAAAATTCAAAAACACATATTCTGGAATTATTCTTTTGTGTCTTTTCTACTTCAAAAGAACAAAAAATAAAAGTTTTTCACAATAACAAAAATATTTTATAACCACCAACGCCCTTTCGATTTAATAAAAATTAATAAAATTATGAATAACAATTATACAATATTTTGTTTTTTTACTATATTATTATCACAAACTTACACCAGCGTGTCTTTTTGTTAGGATAACAATTTAGAATTTACTGTAATAGATAAAGCAACAAAAAATAGTCTAAAGAACTGGTTTAACATTTCGCATTGGTTTTACTTAGGCTATCAAAGCCAAGTCTCCCCTATATGTTATGTGAAGAAAATATAAGAATACAAAATATTTATTTCTCAGTGCATAATTGTAATATCAAAACTATCCCATCAGTTCATTTCGTATACAAATCAAATGTAAAACTTATTTACTAAATTAAATTACTTAGTATAATCGAGTAGTCTATCTAATCCTCATCAATCTCAGAAACAATCTACATCTTCCCGGTAACCAAGGGAATAGGAAATAAACCGATTATTTGTTTAGATTAGTGAAAACAAGCGTAAGGAGAGATATTGTTAATTGTCTATGTTAAAAGGAAATATAAATAAAGAAAGAAAGTATATTTTTATCCTTAAGCTTCATTTCATGCACTATATTGCATATGCTGAGAAATCATTTTACTATTTGTAATGTAAATCATTTTACTATTAACCAAAAACTAATTACGGATTTTGACATGGACCCACTGAACTACCGACTTTAAATTTTAGAGGCACCAAGTACATACATAAGTAAACTATCATAATTACTATATACTGTAGATCTAAAACATATGAATTTTAATCTGAAATTTTACCATGGACCACTTGAAGCTTCAGACCTGTACCTGTACCTGGATACGCTTGTGCACAATCATGATTATGATACCAACCTATGTACTAAATTTAATCCAAATCTGATATTCATTTTGTTTTTAAATATTTCCGTAGGTCAAAAACACGGAGATTAAGTCTGTGGGAATCTGTATGCCAAATTTCATTAAAATCTGACTATCGGTTTTAGGATATGATGCTGCGCACATGCTAATATTGCGCTCACATAGTATCGGTACTACGTCTAGAGTTCGCAAAAAACGGTGTAAAAACTGGTTCGTTATGCATACGAACTAATTTTATAGAAATAAATTAATGATATGAAATTTTTTTATTTTTATATTTATATTTTCATTTTATATATCAAAAATAAATATAATTACAATTAGTTAACATCATTTTCAATTCACGACAAATTATTATTTTAATTCTAAGAAATAAAAATATTCTTACAATTTTATTAATATTTTTATTTATCTAAAAACACAACTGTATGCTACTACTGCTTGTTTTTTCTATTACATAAATAAAGAGTTCACTGAAAACGAACTTAAAATGACACGGTTACGAACTTATTTGCGAAGATAAAATATATGTGTTTTTATGAATGTGTTGGTGAAAAGGCGGCTCAGAAACGGTTCTATTTGGGTTCGTAAAAAGCGAATTCGTAGAATTAATGTCAAAAAGATGATGCCGTTTTAAATTAATGTCAAAAAGATGTTGCCGTTTTTTTAACATTAGCGAGTCGACTTCAATTATACCAAATTTATTGTCCGTCGAGTCGAATAGCGAGTCGATTTCAATCATAATGGCCTATATAAAATATTGTTTTTTCTTGAAATAAATATTTCTGCGTTTTTATACAAACAACTCAATCTGGTCAACTTGAAGTTATGGATGATTTCATGGAATATAAACATAGCAGTAGCAGACTAAAAAGAAGAAGTAATAAGAAAAAATTAGTAAAAAAATAAGATATAATTTTAATTTAATATACACAATTTCCACTAATTGCATTATAAATTATTTTTATTGAATAAAAGTTACTTTAAGTTATTGGAAATCTAAATAGTGAAATATATAATTGTCATTTATCTTTATGTAAATATATTTAAGAAATATTACTGCTCAATAATATTAATTGGCATACAATATGATTAAATAGAAATTGAAATATTATATTATTAAAGCTACAACATATAATTAACGCGTGCTTCAAATTGAGATATGTTCATTGTTGAAGAATTTTAATCAAGAACTGTCAGACGGAGATCCGAAAATTGATAAAAATATTCTGCAGGTATAATTATAAAAACATCGAAAAATTGCTTACAGGGAAGAAGAAGAAAGCTTTACTTGCGGTTTACACTATAGACTTTTTCTTAGACAGAACATATGTTCTGTCTACGAAATGTCAAGTGTAAACCAGGCAGGATTTCTGTCCCGACACAAAAATCACGATTTTTCTCTAGACAACTTTTCAGATTTTTTTTTACATTTGTTAATTTGCAAATGGCGATATTTGATAAAAATGTTAATTTGCTCCTGAAATTTAAAATTTAATTAGTTTGCGGTGATTATTTAAGAGTAAAAATTAGTTTACTACTAAATAAATAAAAGATATATATTAATTAAGGTGTGAATAACTATGTTATTAAAAATATTTTTATTATACTATTTTTATAGCTAATTGTTTTCTTGTTGACGACATGATAACAAATGAAATCTTAGACAGAAATGTCTAACATCAAATATCCAGCGTGTTTTTTTTTTCCTGTCAAAAAAAAATTTCAGATAGAAATGTCTAACCTTTCTATCAGACATTTATGGCTACTTAGTGTAATCACAGCGTTATGCTTGAGTTACATTGTCGCTTTCAATACGCTCTCTAGACGCGTTCGAACGCGGTCTACAAAAGGAGTAGACACAATAGAAAACGTAGATGTGGAAAATAACAACTGTTTGTTTACATTTTTTTGAGAAAAATATTATTTCTAAATTAAATTTTGTAAATTCTTAAATTCTTGAATTTAAATTAATAAAATACCTTTTAAAATTTTGAATTGAATTGAATTTTTTTTTTTAACTTTTTAAATTTTTCTATATTTTGACACTGCAAAGCGCGATGAAAGCGAAAAAATTAAAAGTTGGTCAACATTTACCGAGGCTACGATTATATTGCGTGCATTGTAACTATGTTCATACAACTCCATACATTTCAACTTTATGTTGACAAATGCTACGTCTAGAATGCGTCTAGAAAGCGTCAATTATAATCGTGGTATTAGTATGTGAATGTGATTGAATCTATAAGCATATTCTATGATATCTATAGCTACACTTTTGACTTTTGAGACTGGTATTGGCTGGCATATAAATACTACCACAGTTTCTGATTGCTTCAGATAGTTAATAGCCCGAGCAGAATCAAATACGTACGCAGCCAACATAAGAAAAAATATTTACCGAACACAATCAAAAGTAGTTTTGTTGCGAAAAACCTACCAATTTACACTAACAATATTTTTCTACCTGATATTAATGTGACATTTACCAGCGTACTTACGGAAAAAGTTAAAAGTTGGTTAACTTTTTTCTCGATTCTGCGTTTGTTATAATCGGTTCCATATATTTTCATACATTTTAACTTTTTTTGGCATTACTTATGTAGGCTGCGTATGTATTCTGCGTTGATTCTGCTCGGGCTATAAGACAATTGCCGTTAAAAAAAACCGTTTTAGCGCTATTAATTTAATATATATATGTCCACATTAGTCTATGAAAAACTATCAACGCTGAGGTAATAGCTAAAAACATAGCCAAGCATTTTTATGAGATTGCCTATAGTAAAAATACTCGTAATTAAATTTTTTTTAAATCACTACTAATTATAAATATTTTATTTTGAATAATTCATTCATACCTTAAATTTTTTGTATAACTTATTTTGATGATTTTTAGCTTTCATCTATTAATATGATGCATAAATAAATTAAAAAATTCTTTATATGAAGAATATTTCTACCATACTTCAATATACATATGTGTTTATGATACATATATATATTATATCTATATCGGTTGTTACCAATCATACGATATGATTAAAATTATTTTCATGATAACATTTTTTAAAAATATACCTATATTTGCAATTGTTTTTTAATTACCAATGAGACTACATACTTGAATTACAAAATTATTACGGTTATATGTTATAAGAAATTTTTATTTATTTCTTATAGCACAAATAACCATCTTAAGTTTGTGTCTTAAACTCGAGAATTTCTTTCATGTTTTCCATGAATGTTAATTTTTTATAAAATTTCACAAATTACATTATAACAATAAATTATAAAAAAATCACATGAATCCTGATCTACAATACAAGAGCTATTTTTTCCAAAAGCACGTCTATATAACTGTTCTTACCTATAGTCCAATCCTCTTGGGTTTAAAGTTTAATTTAAAAGTTATTAAACATTCATTAAATAATGAAATTCACTGGAAAATAATTTAATGTAATAAAAAATGCTACCATAACAAAGTCGCAGGTTTTTACATCCATGACTTTTTGACTTTTTCAAAACTAAAATTAATTGACACATTAAAACAAATTTGTCTTTTATGTCTTCAACACCAGCTTCTTAAATTCTAATTTTGAATAAAAATTTCTACCAATAATTATAGTTTTCAGTGAATATACTTTGTAAATTGAAATAAACTTCCGGTTTATTATAAAAAATTATATATTGGTTTTACTAAAATTTATGAAAAAGTTTCTGTTATGTTATTATTAAAATGTTAATATTATTGAGAATCACTTGAACTGGAACTAGAACTATCTGTTGACATAACCTCTACATCATCTTGAGAACCCCCTTTATGAGCTCTAGTATCTAAAGGCACGGAGCTGCCAGCACTCATAGACATATGTAGCTCACCCATTTGCCATGCAAATTGATTTTGGGAAGTTGTCGGAACATCATTTCCAGTACTCCTATGAATATCTGACATATTGTTTTGATGTGCAGAAGTTTTTCCATTAATGTTTATTTCTGATTTGCCCAAAAATCCAACTCTCATTTCTATATCAGTTGGATATGGACGTCTTAGGTCTCCCTGCATCCATGTCAACGGTGCGCAAATTGCATTAGATGCACTTATACGATGAGCATATTTAATTAATTCCTCTGATGAAATTGGTCGCTTATTAGCTTTTGAAATACTAGACAACTTTTGTCTAGCTTGGAATAATGCAGTTGACAATATTTGCTCCGCTTCTTTTAATTGTTTTTGTAACTTTTGGATTTCCTTGTCCTACAGTTGCAGATTATTTGTAATAAAATTATAAGCAATAAAATTTTACTTACTTGGATATCAACTTTTGCTTTAATCTCGTTCATATTTTGTTCAATTTTAGATTGCTCTCCCGCTAACTGTAATGTCTTCCGAAACTCTTCATCTTTATAGACTAATAAATCGACCAATGCAGTATGTTCAACACTTGAAATTTTCTGATTTTTAGGTGCAATAGTATTTTCAATTAATTCCCTACAAATTTAATACATATAGTACAAGTACATAGCAGAGTTATAGATTCTTTTAAACTTTTTGTGCCTTACATTGCTACTATTTCTATGTCATCTACCAACAATAGTAATCTCTCTTTTGTACTCAAATGAAAAGCCATATTAAAACAAAAAATAATTAAAAAGTATTATTGAATTTTTGTATTTGACCCGACTTCTTGAAAAATTTAAAAATTTATAATTATACTATTTGTTTACTTTCCGATGGTGGTAGAAGTCAAAATTTGAAGTAAAATATTCGCAGGGTTGAGTGAAAATAATAGTATCGATAATCTAAAACGCCGTTTACCCACTGAGTTTTTTGAAGTGGATGACGGATCCCATATTCGTAAGAAATGCAATTTTTCCATATAAACTTAACATGCGATAGCTGGTGGTAACACTGTGAATTAAAAATTGAGATTTTGGTATGAAATCTGACGGTATATTTATATAGATATTAAAATTATTTTTTGTAATTGTACGTGTCATTTCATTTTGGCCATTTTTAAATTTCATTTTGTGCTTGGCTTGTGTATAATATAATTAAGTAATAAACAATTAAGTGTTGTTTTATTATTACGTTCTGATCAATTTTTATAATTAATAAAGGTGAGGTTTTGTTTCTAGATTTTTTCCTTAAATTTACTACAATTATTATACAACATAAATTGTAAAAAAAAAATTGTATTAATTTAATCTTTTTATTTATAGAAAAAATGGCAGAAATTTTTCAAAAGAAAGAACTCAAAATATTATGAGGGAAATAAATTCAACAGGAAATTAGATAGAAAATTTAAATGTAAATTTATTTTATATAATATGTATTTAACAAAACTAAATAAACATTTAAAAAGAAAATTTTTGAGAATATGTTTTTTTTTTATTTATTAAACCGAAATAAAAATGGTGGAGCAATGGTGGAAAATAAAATAATTTAAAAAGTGCCATCTGTTAGCAATGATAAAGTTTCATAAAAATTCCGCTGTAACCTGACATTTCGCTTATGTGTATACCTTATGCTAAGCGGACATGACTAATGTATTTGTTATGGACGGATAAGGTGTATGTCATGCCTTACGAATAAGGGATACATAAGGCTTATGTAAGGCTTATGCGCTTCAGTGGGTAATGTCATTGGAGTGCTATTTTACGGCAAACATATTATACAGTACTAATAAATTATGTTACATTGTGAGCAATTACATATATTACTATACAATTTACTTTTGAAGCGTTGTTGTCAAACGCGACGCGACAATTGCCGCGTCATTCTGGTTCTAACATTATTGTTTAATAACAAAATACAAAAAAATTTGAAAACTATTTTTTAAAAAAAAATAATTTAAATTTGTTTAACACAAATTTCTTAACAATAATATATTTTTTTTTATAAAAATTATTTTACTTTAAATTTAAATTCTATAATAAAAATAAAATTCAAAAAACAAAAATAATGTCAAAAACAGCTGTGTTGCCAATGAAGCAAATAATAAGCAACGTGTTTCCATTTTCTTTAACATTCGACTCGTATAATAGCGAGGCGACTTACATCATACCAAATTATATGTCGGTCGAGTCGAATGGCGAGGCGAGAGACGAGTCGAGAGGCGACTAGCGAGGCGAGAGTCGAGTCGACTTCTATCATTAGGGATCAATATATTTAAGCTCTTTAAATATATACGGTAAAACTAATTTCATTAAAGATTTACAAAATAAAGTTCGATATATTTTTGTACAAAATAATTTAATTTTATTGGTATTATAAAAAATCAAATCAAAAATAGGGCGGAATACATTTAATGTTTAATTAAAATATTTCTATATAAAAATAATACAAAATTATACTTGCTATAATTACAAGTATGAAGTATAATATTAAAATAAATATACGTAAATTGTGTAAAACTTAAATTATTGTAAAACAAAACATAAGTTTTTATCAATTTACTGAATATAAATTAATTTCTATATTATGTATCAGCCATATATTAAAACAATTTGATAAAGATTATATTTAATAAAAAAATACAAATGGGTTTTTAATTGAAATTTATTTATCTATTGCCTTATAAATTATTTTATAAAGAAACTTAAATGTAGAGTTTTAGGTTGGGTTAGGCCAACTTTTCATCTAATAATAATACATTTTGTGTCAATATATATGTCACCGTTAAAGTTCAGAATTCAGTTAATGTTAACAATACCTAGTTAATGTTAACATTAACTGGTGATTTCAGGTAATGTTGAAAATAAGTAATATGTTTCCAACTATAACTAGTTAATGTTAACATTAACTGATCGTTGATAGGTAATCTGAGAAATTTTATATTTTCTTTATTTTTACGACAAGTACACATCCTTGTAAAGCATTTAGAATTGCAGTTACATTTCCGGTATCCTTGCCCTTTTCCAAAAGACTGAGATGTTGTAGTTTGTAGTAGACTTTTTTCAACCTGAGGAATTCATTTCATACTGAAGGGGCAAGTGACAACTAATTTTTATCCACAAAATAAATTCTTACATGCAGTGGTAAACTGCAGTGGTATTCCGTACATTAACTAACCGCTAACCGTTAATATCAATAATAACTAGTTAAAGTAAGAAATTAAGATTTTTTCGCACTTTAACTGGAAAGTTTAGTTAATGTTAACATTGACTAGGTAATGTTGACATTAACGTATTTCGTACTTTAACGGTAACATATACATTATAATAACATAATAACAAGGAAAATGACAACATACAGAAAAAAATAGAATTTGGGATTGTTTTATTTTTAACCAACAATTTCATCATATTTCACATCTCACTTCCCGCACAACCAGTGGCGCACACAGAATTGTCAGACATATTAGGCCAGTATGTTTACCATTATAATAAAATTAGCATGAATTATGATAATTTAGAAATATTTTTATATAATAATAGAGATAGTAAAATATTAGCGTTGAGAAATGTATTTTATAAAAATTATTTATAAAATATTAAAAACAATCATACTTAGAGTAGAGCCTGTTCACACTAAAAGATTTTTCAGACGCTTTTTCAGAAAGAAGACTAGTATAAATTTATACTAGCCGTTTGAAAAATCGTCTGAAAAATATTTTAGTGTGAAGAGGCTATAGTAAAATCATGATTACATGTTACAACTGCTTACATGTTACAACAATGTACTTACTTTGAAATATTTGTTTAAAAATTATCATTTTTTATCGACACGACGTATACTGCCACTATCCATATCACTATCTGATTATTGTGTAAGCGATATTACCAGATATTCCAGAGAGTCGGTGGCGTTTAAAAACAAGTGACAGTGATAACGATCGATAGTGTCGTGCCAGTATGTAAATACCGTGTGTTAGTTTTAATTTTCGATTTATTAAGAATTTCAATTAATTTATATTACATTTTTCTATATAGTATTGTCAATACGTGTTACAAAATAATAATTTTGAAAATATATAAAATCCTTTATTTAATTTAATGGCATTTTGACAAGGAATAATTCGGTGACATACCATATGTCCCCATCTCATAAGTCCCGAAGGGACTTATGTGACACTTAAGTGTCTTAAAAGTCCCCAAGAACTTATAACACATCTGGGTGGGTTATAAGTCCCCCGGGGACTTTTAAGACTGAAAAATTACATAATTTAAAGCCATGTCATAAGTCCCCAAAATATAAGTTCCCCAAAAAAATCAAAACATTTTATATTCGTAATAAAAAAATTCAAAAATTCAAAATTTATTAAAACAAACAAAAACAAATCCAATTCTTATATTATAACAAACAAAAAACAATTAAATTGCAAATTTATGCAAAGATGACAAATGTATTTTGAATAATTGTCCTACAAAAAGGGAATAAAGGTTGTGATCCTTGCGCTTTTTCAGATTTTTTTTTAAAACAATCTTGTCATATTTTAAAATCATTACGCGGCTGTATTACTAAATTACGCGGAATTCTCACCTAAATAGGCATTATCGCCCTTTGGGCGATAATACCCTTTATACAAATAATGTTAAGGCGATAATTCCCACTTGCGTGAGAATTATCGCCCGAAATCCATTAGGATTAGGGCGTTAATTCCCATTATACGAATAATGTTCGAGATTCATAAGTGAGAAATAAGGCCTGTTGCTATTTTTGCCTTTTCCGAAAAAGGGATTATCTTCTTTTAACAAATGAAAAGCTTCCGTTATTTCATTTGGTTTCAGTAATATATTGTTAAATCACAAAATTCATAAAAATTCTCTTTATGATATTATGATTTTTACCATTACCCATTTCTTCTGATAAATCTATTAAATACAATTTGGGCGATAATTCCCACTTGGGTGAGCATTATCGCCCGAATGGAATGGATTTCGGGCGATAATGCTCACCTTTTTGTGGGCGATAATTCCCACTAATACTAATGATATTATTACAAATTTAATTCAAAACTTACTGTTTTTGAGAAAAATAACTAACTATATCTCTCTAAATAGTATAAATTCTCATTGCAATGGGGACTTATGGGCCACCTAAGTGTCTAATAAGTGCCCGGGGACTTATAACTCATTTTTGTGGGGAGTTTTAACACACTGAGATGGATCATTACCCCCCGGGCACTTATAAGACACTTAAGTGTATGGGGACATATGGTATGTCACCGAATAATTCTACTGTTAGAATTAAATTTCTACTAGGAACTAATAATATAATATTTTATATTTTAATATACAATTTAATTGTAATACAAAATATTGTTCAGAGCTAAATGCTAAATAAATGGCTTGTAATATTTTAACATTTAAACATAAATCCTTTAGAATTAATTATATATATTTACAATTTAACACAATAGTTAATTAATTTTGATAACAAATCCATTCTTATTGATAAAAATACGAAATAATATTCGTGATTTTGTATAAAACTCTAATTTATAATGTTATATCGGCAAAAGTTGCATAAATGCACGCAGTATTTTTATATAAATTAATTTTAGCATTAAAAATTGTATTATTTTTTCGATGCGATCACTTTTATATAAAAGCTTTTAGTTTACTAAAAAGCGGCAATATAATTTTATTAGCGGTCTCGTTATGACGGACATTTGTTCAATTATTGTAACAATTTTTACTGCTGTTGTAGTTTTACTTCAAATTCATACTGTCAAAAGTAAATCACAATTAACGGAGCTCGATAATGAAGAACCTATTAATCTATCATACTTTGGCAATGAGATTTATGGTACGCCAGATGAAAATGTTGGTAAACGATTGGAAAATGCAAATTTAACAATTTTAAATGCCGAAGAATTAGGTAGTTATTTGGAAGGTGATATGTTAATGCCGGCTCCAATTGGACCGAGAGGCAGAAATGGTATGAAAGATGAAACTTATCGATGGCCAAATGGTGTTGTTCCAATAATAATGCGAGGACCATTTAGTAGGTTTTAATGTTTCTTTAGGCATACATATTGTATAATTATATATTTAAAACATTTTTCTATTAAGGTCAAAAGGACAAAGATGTAATAAATGCAGCCATTGATGCTTATCATAAAAATACATGTATTAAATTTAAACAACGTGAAAATGAAAAGGATTATATTGTAGTACAAAATACAAAGACAGGTAACTTTTCTAAATTATATATTTTTTTTTTTTGTAATTTTTTTTTCTTTTAAGGATGTTGGGCAAATGTTGGACGTAATAGTGGTCCACAAACGGTTAATCTTCAAAGTCCTGGCTGTGTTTATAAAATTGGTACAGTTGAACATGAATTTATGCATGCTTTAGGATTTTTGCATGAACAAAATCGAGAGGATCGTGATGGATTTGTTTCAATTAATTGGAATAATATTGAAAGCAGTACACATAATAATTTTAAGTTGGCAACAAGTGGCAGTACTAATTCATTTAATGTTCCATATGATTATGGTAGTATTATGCATTATTCAGCTTATTCTTTTGCGATTAATAGCAATATACCAACAATTGTTGCGAAGGTAAAATCTAATATATACTTTACATTTCGCATTAATTTTCTCATTATATGTGATCACATAGGATAGTAAAATCGGAAAAGAAATGGGTCAACGAAATGGTTTTTCATCATCAGATATTAAAAAAATTTGGAAAATGTATAAATGTTCTAAAACGTCGTCAGCTGGTGGTACTAAACCTAGTAATTTCAATGCTATTCAAGCTGTCGAAAATTTTGTTGCAAATTTTTTAGGAATTGGGGATGAGGAAGAAATAGAAAAAACAAACTAAAATTAATATAATATACATATTTCATTGTTTGTTAATTTGTTTAAATTTTATTTATATACATATAATAAATAATTAGCATACAAATCTTAGAATTTGTATAATCAATAAATTTTGTAGAATTTTAGAATTTCCATTTAAGCTTTAAAATTGAATTCCAAACATGCAAAAAATTAAATGCTAATTAAGTAGCGCACTTCATTTCGTCTTCGCGGGACACCTACATATATTTTGGATTATACGGTTACAATTTAATATGTAAAAGAGTTCCTCACCTTCTAAAAAAGGGATGGCGATCAAAGGGGGGATTGCGATTTCGAAAGTCCTACCTACGCTATCTAATGTCTAAGTTACAAGACCGTTCCTCAAATATTTTCGATTTTATTGGCAACATTATACCAATTCGTTGAAAATAAGATTTTTGGACTGCGTACATAAAATTTCTGGTTTATATATAGAATTTCTGTATTTTTTGATATACGACGACGACGAAAGTGTATAATGTATATCTGATGTGAATGAAATTTGATATACACGTATCCACTCTTTTTTTAATTGGTTGGTAGTAAAAACTAAAAACAAACCGCCAAAGGGTTGTAGTTGATTTTTTTTTATTTATGAAAAATCATTTTTTAAAAATGGGATTTGTTGTAGAATTAATAAAAATAATTAAAAAAGTGAAATTTTGTACAACAAAAAATATGGTGGATATTTATATGTTATTTATATAATTATTTATATGTATATTAGTACAATATTATAAAAAAGTTAATTCCATTTGTGAGAGAACATGTAATTTTACCTAAATAACATGTAATTAAAGTTAAAAATATAATGTAGCATTTTCAGGTCAAATTAACGATTTTACAATTGTAAAAAACGATTTTACAATTCAAATTAACGATTTTACAGTTCAAGTTAATGCAGTAATCATTATTAATAAATTATATATGTAATTATTATTAATAACTGCGTATTAATTTGTAAAATCGTTTTTAAAAATTGTAAAATCGTTAATTTGAATTGTAAAATCGTTAACTTGAGTTGAAAATGCTATAACTAATGTTAAATTTCTTTGACCAAAAAAATCAATCTTTTTTCAAAAAAATCAATTTTTTTTTATCTATCTAGATCAATTTTTAAATTTCTTTGACCAAAAAAATCAATCTTTTTTTTTATCTAGATTAATTTTTTAAAAAATCTCGATTTTTAGCAAGATTTACCCCTCCATTTACCAATACCAATTTACTTTTGGTAATTTTGAAGTTTCAATTGTCAAGTGCTATAGTTAAAAAAAAAAATGAATTTATTTTGAAAATAGGGTTTGTCCAGAAAAGTATTTAATATTAAATTATAAATTAACAAATTAACTGAATAATATTATGGAATGTGCCTTAGCTGAAATATTTTCTTTTTCTTCAACTTAAATTCAACTGTCAAACCACACAAATACAAACACAAAAAAACAATCTCGTCGCAAATTTCTGAAAGCATTTGAAAACATATTTTATTACAAATTATTTTTAACACAATATTTAATAGAAATGGTTTTTTAACATCAACTAATATACTTATATTTAAATGATTTTTATTTAAATGACTTCAATTTTTCAATGATTCATAATGCTATAGTTACTCTCGCAGTTCGTGCCGCGCGGCAAATAAGAAACTATATGGATGTAGGCAAACTCGCCGCAGTCATGTCGCTGGTACCGCACTGCCGCAACAAAGTTGGTTGAATTTTAACTTTTTGCCGCGATGCCGGATCGAAATGTCACTTTGATTTAAAAAATAGACACTAAAATTAAATCGATTTCTTCTAATTTCAGCATTTTTAATAATTAATAAATAAAAAAATTTCAACACAACACAATATTTTTGTAAATAAATTAATGTAAAAATACAACTGATGCCGCTTTGAGTGTGCCTACCATTAGCGGCACCAACGGCATTTGAAATTTCAAAGCGGTACGGCAAGTGCGACAAAGCGGCGAGAGTAACTGATGGGTAACACTTCAATGCGGCGAGTCTGTTTACACAAAGTCGTCACCAACGTCACCAGCGTCTTTTGAAATTCGAAACCGCCAACGGCAACGGCATGAGCGGCAAGACACTGTCTGGCTAGATATACTCTCACCACCGGTGCCGCACTGTCAAACAAATGTTCAATATATGGAAATATATGAAAGCAGATAAATTCGCCGCCGTTTATCATATTTCCTTAATATTTCCTTTTCTTGAACTGCACAACAAAGTTTACTGACAAATTTACTGACGTATGTTAAAAATTTCTAGTAGGGTAAGTTCAAACTGTTCCAGTTCCAACTCATTCAAAAACAATCTTCAAAATAAAAAAAAAAATCTGTCTATTGTTGGTTGTTGGTTGTGGTGGTGTTGTGGTAGTGAACTGTGATTATATCTGTTGTGACAGCTGACGATCTGTGGTCACGTACGTAAAATAGAAGAGAAGTGAAAAAAATTTATTAATTTAATTATTATTTATATAATTTTATATTTTATTTTAATTAAAGTTTCGATTACCTATGCAAATAAATAGTTAATAAATAAAGTGTTTTAATAATAAATCGCAAGTGATGCATAAAAGTAAAAGTGTATTTACAACAAGTGTAATTAAATTAGATTTAAAATGGGAATCCTATTATTCCATGATGCCATAAGAAAGATGAAAAAATCATTAATATCTTTTACAATATTAACATCAATTGTTGCTTCTGGAATTGTATCACAAGATTTAGATAATTTGGAACAATTACCATTTTGTGGTGATGAATATTCCAGAACAATTAGTCGTAGGTAAAATAACAGAACCTCTTCATATCAGTATTTTTTTTTGTAATTTATAATAATTTTTTATTTTGTGATTTAAATAGCCAAAAGGTCTTTATTTTTCTGTATTTCTTAAGCAATGTAGATGTAGAAATATTTGATAAATTTTCACGAAAAATGGTAAAAAAAAATATAATTATTTCATTATAAAAATGTTAAAAAAAATTGTACTGATAAGAATTAAAAAATGGTATTTGAAGTTGTTAAATTATTTATTATTTTAAATAACACAGAAGTTTTAACTTAGTGAGTCACCAATCAGTCTTTTTGTTTATTTTGCAATCATATTTTAAAGCGCGGCAAAAGAAGGTAGATAATATCAATGTGTTTCCATAAATATATTTGATGAAAGGTAATAAGGTAAAGATACTCTCTAAGGATTCTATCTATGATCGTATGACGAAATATTTTATATAATTACATGATAAAAAATAAATAAAATATTATGTGTTTTCAATTAAAAAAATTAAAATAAAGTACCAACATTAATTACAAATTTGATTTTCTTTATAATAAACAATTTTCGATCCTTTTTTATTTATTGTTTAATTATAAATTATTGAAATAAATATTATAATTAATTTCTATATTTATAACATTTTATTATGTATTATTAATTATATCTGTTAGATAAATATTGCGTTTACGCTTATTTGTGGTTTTATTATATTATTAGAAATTTCATTTAGCATTTTATGAATTTATCAGAAGAGTTATACCTACAGCTAAATATTAATAAAAGAGTATTTACTTAATTGTATATTAAATTAAAAAAGCTATTCCAAATATGTAAAATAAATTTTAGGAAACCACTTAAAAAGATTTAGTAAAGCAAGAATAATATCAGATTAAAAAAATCTTACATGCTGTTGATTGTTTTCTGAAAGTAGTAATACAAAGTTGATTTTAGTATATAGGAATAATAATAATTAAATTGCTAAAATATATTTATATTTTTTTTTAAGTCGTTAATAATCTAAAATGGTTAATTTACGACATAACTTAACTTTTAGTATTACTTATATTAATTTGAAGAAGAAATTCGTAATATAGATTCCCAGTCTTAACTACCAAAAAGTAAATATACCAGTAAATTATAGTGTTGGAATTGTAAAAATATAAAATTATTTTATTTTAATACCTTGTCCTTATGATTGAAGTCGCTTCGACTCTAGCCGCACTTCGATTTTAAGACTGTATTCGATTGCTTTTCAACATAAAAATAAAATATATACAAATTTAAAAAAAAAAAAAATTTTTCGTCCGGGAGACGTGTTGAAAGTTGAATAAGTGATATTATGAAAAAACCATTAAGAATTATCTTAGATGTTTTAGATCATTAAGAATTATCTCAGATGTTATATAACGGACATTGTTGGATTTATGTTGGATGCAATTTGGTGTAAGAAGATTTACTTTTAGAATTTTGATTTTCATATTTAAGGGTCAAATATAAAAAAAGAAAATATGTAGCCG
>CAWUCQ010000109.1:0-36512 GCA_963920725.1 Rhamphomyia laevipes
CTTGTAGTAGGGTTAACTGCAAGCGTACTAGGTTAGAGATTCAGTAAAGGTAAATTATAATAAAAGGGAAGTAGGCCCCTTATAGTATGTGAAGGGGTCTACTTCCCTTTTATTATAATTTACCTACAATTGATCATTACTGAAACTCTAGATACAAGAATATAAAATTATATAATTTTAGTTTTCTTATTTATTAGTTTTTAGTCACATTATACGATTTATAAAGGAAAGTATTTTTAAAAAAAGTTTTAACTCAACCTGTGTACCAAATTTCATTGAAATCGGATAATAATTACGAGCTGTAGAACATAAAGCAAATATTCTTCGGAAACTAAGCTGCTCATATATTAGTTTCCCATGAACGTACTATACCTACCAACTACAAATTGTGGAGTATCAAGTAGATAACTAAATGAAACTGTGTATTCAATATCATTGAAATTGGGTGAAAGGTACCGTAGATATAGAGAGTTGAACTTATGAAAAGTAATTACGGATTTTTACATGGACCCACTGAAGTATCGACTTTAAATTTTACAGACACCAAGTACATACGGAAACTATCATATGTACCAAAATTTATGCTAATTACATAAAAATTACTATATGCTCTAGAGTATACGAAATTTTAATCGGAAATTTTACCATGGACCCCCTGAAGTTACAGACCTGTATCTTGGTAGGCTTGTGGACAATCATGATACCAACCCATGTTTTAAATTTCATCCAAATCTGAGACATGAATTTTTTTTTTACACATTTCCGTAGAACAAAAACATGTAGGTTCCCACATAAATGGGGAAATCTAACATGGTCCCACTGAAAGGATCGATCTCATCTTGTACCGGCACCTGCGCGAAGTCTGTTAGAGCCTGTGTGCCAAATTTCATTAAAATCGAACGAGCGGTTCTAGGAGATGTTGCCGCGCACATAAAAAGCGTACGCGTACGCGTCCCCCGGACACTTTTTTTTTGCATTTTCCCCGACCTCGGAAACGCCTAGAAAAAAATTTTGAGCGAACTTTTTTTTTTGACCATCCAACCCATCACCAGACTTCATAGTATTTCATACTATTCGTAAAATATGAATATAAAAATAATTTGCAGTATAGTAATTAAAATGTATAGTAATTTTGTTTATATTTTAATGCAATTTAGTAACTTGGACTTTTTAATTAAAAGAACATATTCTTTCCTATACAGTCCAATGGTAAAATATCATATATACATATAATAGTTTTTATGAAAATTTAAATATTAATTAAATAAAACAAAAAATAATACAATTATAAACGAAAAACGAAAAGTAAAATTGGAATGACAAGCATATTGGATTTAGAGCATTTTACTGCGTCATATTACTTTACTATATGGCCAAAAATGACACATTTTATAAAATGTTTAAAAATTAAACAAATATGAAATGGCTAGTTTGAGAAAAAATGATCTATACAATTTTAATAGATGTTGAGATTGTCCAATTTATAATTCAAAAATGTGTATGTACTATACAACTTTCGAGTGTTTGCAACTAAAATAAAAGTGGTGTTTCATTACAGGTAGAGTTAAACAACGGGAATTCTCGTCTCGAGAATTCCCGAAAAAACGTTAACTTTCGAGAATGCTTTGCTGCAAATATTACTTAGAACAAATGGGTTTTCTATGTAACTAATTACATGGCTGCAAGCTGCAACTCACCTCTCAAATAAATATTATAAAAACTATCACTGATTTTTATTAAACAATTTAACAAAGATTAAGTAAGGAAAAATTTGAATGAAAAATTTCTTGAAAAATCTCGAAATTTTATTGTAAATAAATCGAGAATCCCGAATGTCGAGAAATAAAATATTTGTAAAATCGAGATTCTCGAATCTCGAGAATAAAAAATTGTCAAGAATTGTACAATCTCTAATTACAGGCCATTTTCCCCTACACTGTTACGAGTAGTATGAAATACTATGAAGTCTGGTAATGGGTTGGATGGTCGAAAAAAAAAGTTCGCTCAAAAATTTTTTCTAGGCATTTCCGAGGTCGGGGAATTCGAAAATGCAAAAGAAAAGTGTCCAGGAGACGCGTACGCTTTTTATGTGCGCGGCAACATCTCCTAGAACCGCTCGTTCGATTTTAATGAAATTTGGCACACAGGCTCTAACAGACTTCGCCCTGGTGTCGGTACAAGATGAGATCGATCCTTTCAGTGGGACCGTGTTAGATTTCCCAATTTATGTGGGAACCTATGTGTTTTTGTTCTACGGAAAAATGTAAAAAAAAAATTCATGTCTCAGATTTGGATGAAATTTAAAAAATAGGTTGGTATCATGATTGTCCACAATCCTACCTAGATACAGGTCTGTAACTTTAAGGGGTCCATGGTAAAATTTCCGATTAAAATTTCGTATGCTCTAGTAGAGCATATAGTAATTATTATCTAATTATCATAAATTTTGGTACATACATATGATAGTTTCCGTATGTACTTGGCGTCCGTAAAATTTAAAGTCGATACTTCAGTGGGTCCATGTAAAAATCAGTAATTACTTTTCATAAGTACAACGGTCTATATCATACAGTAACGTTCACCCAATTTCAATGATATTGCATACACAGTTTCATTTAGTTATCTAGTTGATACTCCACAAATTTGTAGTTGGTAGGTATAGTACGTTCATGGGAAACTAATATATGAGCAATTTAGTTTCCGAAGAATATTTCCTTTATGTTCTACAGCGTGTAATTATTATCCGATTTCAATGAAATTTGGTACACAGGTTGAGTTCGTGATTATGCAACCGTAACCAAATTACAGGTTAGTAGGGTTAGGGGGTCTATGTTAAATTTCCGATTTAATTTTTTATTTTTTTTTTCATATGTTCTACACTACAGCATATAGTAATTGTTAACCGATTTCAATGATATTTTATATATAGGCTAATTTTGTGATCTAGTTGGCTCTCCTGAAATTTGGAGACCTTCAGGGGGTTCCTAGAAAACAGTTTTAGTTTCCGAATTTTATATAATTACGTGTTTTATGGCAAGTAATTATTATCTGATTTTAATGAAATTTGGTACAAAGGTAGACCTTCTGATTATGTATGTGTTGGCCATGATAGAAGTTAATACCTTCAGGGGGTCCATACTAAAATTTCCTATTAAAATTTCATATGCTCTTGAGCATATGGTATTTATTATCTGATTTGAATGAAATTTGACACACATAGTAGCTTCCTTATGTACTTACTGTCTGCAAAGTTTAAAGTCGGTAATTCAGTGGGTCCATGTTAAAATTTCCAATTATATTTCATAAGTTCAATACTCTACATCATACAGTAATTGGCACCAAATTACAATTATATTTCAATCACAGGTTGTTGACTTTGTTACCTACTTATTGCTCCAAAAATTTGTATCAGGTAGCTTTATTGTGTTCATGGGAAACTAATATATGAACAACTTAGTTTCCAAAGAATATTTCATATGTTCTAGAGTCTAGATCTAGACCATATAAATTTTTTTTTACTTGTCTTTTTTTACTGAACACAATACAACACAAGACTGACATAAAGACATCGTTCAGTTGGTTCTATCTGAACCACTTGATAAATAAAGCGAAAACCGCCACCGCTTAAATCAAGCGCTTGTTGTACCCATATCGCAAACAAGTGACATCCCTGACATAAGCACAGCTTAGCTCATCGGTTTGGGGTGTTTTCCGATTAATATTTCCAATGTTCTAGATCATATGATAAATGTTATCCAATTTCAATGAAATTTTGTACACAGGTTGGATTCGTGAATACGCATGTGTAGACTAAGGTAGAAGTTAGTAGCCTGAGGTAGTCCATGCTAAAATTTCCGATTAATATTTCATATGTTCTAGATCATAGGGTAAATATTATCCAATTTCAATGAAATTTTGTACACAGATTAGATTCGTGATTACGTATATTTATACTTATTATAGTTATTTTAATGATATTATTTATTATTAAAGAAATAAAAATATAAAATTATTAATTTTTAAATCAATAAATAATAAAGATGAGCAATGTTGAACAAAGCAATGTTTGTTACAAAACAAATGTAATGTTAATTACAAAAAAACTTTTGGACATAAATCGCTGTTAAACATACTACGAGTTATCTGCTCCCCCTAGTTAGCAGCTTTTTTTTTATTAACTGGTTTGATAATATTCTTCTGATCGCGCCATATACGATAATACTTCTTGGTTCTATATATTGGACATAAAAACAATTGCATTCTTCCTTTGTACGATGAAAACATTATTTTGCATCAAAACAAAATAATCAAACATGATTGACATAATTATGTAATTTGACAAACACATGTAATTTGAAGAATGTAATTTGACTAAAATAGATACTGTTTTGTTATCGTCATCTAATAATGTTGAAAACACTCTTTCAACTACTCTTTATGACGAATTGATTGAAACTGAAAAAACTATACATAATGTTTCTAGTGATCATCATTCTGTACCCAGTGATGTAAATAAAAATAAAAATAAAAATAAAAAAACAAATGAGAACAAGAAATTGAAGAAATCAAAAAAGAAAAATCAAAATCAAAATAACGATATAAATATTGATATGAATTGTTCGAATAAGATAACCTTAAATAAGAAGAATGATATTTGTGACTTCCCTACGTTACAATTGCCATTTTTATCGCAGCAATATTCTTCATCGCCTTTGATAACACCATTTTTAAATACACAATCGCCTGCAATTTCTTATTATAATGCGCTTATGAACAATAATAATTTTGATTTGAGTCACTCTCAATTACCACAAACGGTTGCACCGCGTGAGAAAATTGAAGAAATGAAAAAAAATACTCGAAAACAAATATACATTAAAAATGCTGAATCCTCGACGAGTGAAGCTGATATATTGAATTATATAAAGAAAAAATTTGACTGCCATGTGTTATTTGTAATCAAATTGTTCCATGGAACATCAAACGCTCTGATCTACGTTTTTGCAATTTCAAAATTAGTGTACCTGAAAAATTCTTAAAACCGATGCTAAATATTCGAAAATGGCCTAATAAGTGCGATATTCGTGAGTTTAAAACATCACTTCATACATCAGTTAGTGATAAATCTGAAAATTTTCGAATGTACCGCCGCAACTACGTAAGGACTTAAAAATTTATTATCAAAATATGTCTGGGATGAGGGGTGATTTGACGGAGTTCTACAGGATCGCATCATCTTGTGAGTATAATGTTTTAATCATCACTGAAACTTGGTTGAAAGCAGATCACCTTGATAATGAAATTTTAAACTCCAATTGGCAAATTTTTCGCTGTGATCGTTTTTTAAAGAATAGTGAAGACAGAGGTGGTGGTGTTCTTATTGCAGTTCATACATCTCTATCAGTTTTTCCTATTCATTTTGAGTCAGATAATAATGATTTCAATTTATATCAGCAAATTTGGGTGAAAATTACATTACCTAATAAAAATATATATATAGGAGCTGTTTATATTCATCCCAGTCAGAATGTGAATATATACATATGAAAAAAATTTAAATTATTTTGAATTTTTTTTTAATAATATGAACGAGGTTGATGATATTTTTATTTGCGGTGATTTCAACCTTTCTAAATTACAATGGATTGAATGTGCTGAAAATAATATTGTATATGATCCTGTTAATATATTAACCGATGAACAAAATGCTGTTATTGATTTTTTTGCTAACCATGGTATTAATCAGATTTGTAATTTAAAAAATAATTATAATAATGTTTTAGCTTTAGTTTTTACTAATGTTTTTGACGATATTGTGCTATCTAAAACTGCTTCACTGTTATACAACAAATCCAGTGTTTTTCATAAAGTGTTCGAAATTAATTATATCTATGTAGATATAAGAAATTCTCACGTAAAAGAATCTGTTTTAAAATTTGACTTTAAAAAAGCTGATTATTCAGTAATAAACAATTTTATGGCATCTACTAACTGGCCTATTTTTGGTGGTGATGTTAATGAAATGTCAGATTCACTCATTGCAATAATTTTAAATGTAATAGTTAGGTTTATTCCCAAGAAACTTATAACTATTTCTAATGCACCACCTTGGCATGATAAATATATTAAAATTCTTAGGAATAAACGCAATCGGTCGCATAAAAAATGGTGTTGTTCACGCGATGTAAATGATTTTGAAATTTTTATTACTCGAAAAAAGCAATTCGATGAATATGATAAAGTATGCTATGATAGATATGTGAAAAAGATTGGTTCTCAGTTAAAATCTGATCCTCGAAGTTTTTATAAATTTATTAATTTAAAAAAAAATGTTAATTTGTTTCTGTTATGCAATTCGAAGGGACTAAAGTCTCAAATAATTCTGATATTTGCAACAGTTTTGCTGAATTCTTCAAGTCAGTTTACTCTGCACCTATTACTTATAATCCGAGCGATTTCTCTAACGTGGCCAATGAAGTTTTATGCTTAACAAATTTAAGTATAGAACTCGATGACATTGTTCAATCGCTAAAGAGTCTTGATGAAAATAAAGGTGCAGTTCCGGACTCAATTCCGCCAATATTTTTGAAAAAAACAGCTGATGTGTTAGCTGAACCGTTACTGTCTCTATTCAACCACTCACTTCAAACCGGTATATTTCCCGCAAATTGGCGAAGTTCGTTTTTAATTCCAATTTTTAAAAGTGGTGATAAATCTGACATAAAAAACTATAGAGGAGTGGCTATACGCTATACTATCGGCTGTTCCTAAATTATTTGAAAAACTTGTAACTGATAAACTACATGCTTTATTAATTGACAATATCAATGTTAACCAGAATGGTTTTGTTAAACGCCGTTCAACATGTACTAATTTAGTTGAATACACATCATATATACTGAATAATATGGAGACAGGTAGTCAAATTGATTCAATTTATACAGATTTCAGCAAGGCTTTTAATAAAGTTGATCATAACTTATTAATTTTTAAACTCAATAAGATGGGTATTTCGGGTCCTCTACTGAACTGGATTAAATCTTACTTAAGTGATAGAACGCAATATGTAAAGCACAACGGTGTTAAATCTTCTGCCATTAGTGTGTCGTCAGGTGTGCCTCAAGGTAGCCATCTTGGGCCTTTATTGTTTATACTATTTATAAATGATTTAACAACTCTTTTTGAGGGTATTAAATTCTTGCTATACGCTGATGATTTAAAGCTCTATAGAGTTGTCAGCACCATTAGTGACAAATTAATTTTACAAAATAATTTGACCACTTTATATAACTGGTGCATTTTTAATGGTATGTTTTTGAATATAAAAAAATGCAATGTTATTTCTTTCAGTCGTAAAAAGTTTGCAGTTTATTTCGATTATGAGATAAACGGGTCGACTTTAGAAAGGATAAATATAATTTCTGATTTAGGTGTCTTGCTTGACTCTAAATTAACTATGAAACACCAAATAGATGCGGTATACGTATACTCCAAATCTAAATGCTGGGATTTATTAAACGAAGAGGGAAAGAATTTAATGATCCATAGTCCATACATAATCAAATCATTGTATTGTGCATTAGTTAGACCAATTTTGGAGTACTGCAGCGTTGTGTGGATGCCTTTCTTCGATTGTTATGTTAATAAACTTGAATCTGTTCAAAAACAATTTCTTTTGTTTGCTCTTCGTTCTCTAAATTGGCAAGACCGTTTTAATCTTCCGCCCTATACTGAACGTTTGGGGTTGTTAAAAATTAATTCTTTAAATAGTCGTAGAGAGACTGCTGCGGCAGTTTTTGCCTTTGATCTCATTAAAAGAAATATTAATTTTGAGAATTTATGTAATAAAATTATAGTAAACAATAACATTAGAAAACTAAGCCACACGCCATATTTAAAAGTCACCATGCATTCTTCATCATATGGCCAAAATGAACCATTTAGTAGATGCTCCAAGATTTTTAATAAATTTTATAAGTTATTTGATAACTCTATAAATAGAGAAACATTTAAAAAAAGAGTTTTAAATACATTGTTGTAAGGCAGTTTCATTATTGTTCAATTTGATTTTTTATGTAAATATTTTTTAGATCTAATATATTAATTAAGATGTTAATATGTAATTCCGTATATAATAAGATTTATATAATAGATTTTATAATAAGGACGTATATAATAAGTTTTTTATTATATAAATTACATTATAGTTATAAGTATTCTGATTGTCATTACATTCTTGTTGTCTTTATTTGACAAAATAATAAATAAATAATCTTACCAAAAAAATTAATTTTTCACAATTTTTTTTTTTATTTCTCATCAAATCGGATCTAAATCCTCCTTTTTTATAAAAATAATAACTTTTTTCTTAAAGATGAGATATATTTAAAATAAAATATTGATTTTAAAAAATAAAATACATAAACCGTTATATTTCGAATTTAGAACTTAGCTGTATATTTAAACTGCTTTACTATGTAATTTCTGTTGTAATAAAATAATTATCAAAGTATACTACATTATTATTTAAGTTATTTAGTTTAAATTTTACCTTCGGAGCAAAAATATAATAGTGGGCAAGCATTATAAAGTTATTACCTGAAATGATAAAAGAAAAAAAAAATTAGTTTTAGTTGTAGATAATAAATTTAAAAAAATAATAATTAAAAGGTTTCAATGTAATTTATTTTTTTATTGATGAATGTTTACTGACTATTTTCCTTCACTCGTAGATTTTTTTCGTTTTAAATAATTTAACTTGGAAAAGTAACAAAAAAGAAAACAGAAAAAAAAGATGATCGATTCCAATAATTTATAGTTCACTTAATTATGAAAATATCCCCTGCGTGTTATGTGTTGCGTGGCATTGGCTACAGGTGTAGACAATATGACTCAAGTAGAATATATACTGTCATTTTGGTCGGATACCTAAATGACCAATAAAAACTAGTTTGGGTTTCCATGTCATTCACAACACACTATTAGTTATTCCATATTCGTAATAGTAATTAAATTTATGGTTGCTTCATTATCTAACTTGTGGCCGACTTAAAGTTCCGAATCAGAGAATACAAATGCCAAAAAATAAAAGTTTTCCGTCAAATGTACGCTGAAGTTTGTACGGCGTCTTCTGAACAAACTTCAAAAATGCTATATATCAAACGACAATAAATAGTACATAGTATATATACATATATAATATTATTTGCGATTTGCATGATATTGAAGGTTAGAGAAAACAAGAATAGTGTATATTAGTATATTCATTTGGTATATATTTATTTTCATAATTCCAGAGGTTGTTAAAAATGACCAATTTTGACTGCACGAAAAATTACTCCTCAATGAACCCCGGGGCTGGAGAGTTAAAAAATTTGTAATTTGAAATTCTTGGAAGTAGAATCTTGTAAGTGGCATATTATATACTTTAGTAAGGATGGTTAGTCGGCGATGCTATTGTAAAAAACTTTCTACAGGATATTTTTATACTCCATTAAAAACAACAGAACCTCTTATTTTCAACTCCATCTATTTAAGGTGGGTGAAAACAATGAGATACGATGTTGTAACTTAGACCTTAAATGGAATCACAAGACATTTTTCTTCCGATGCAGTATTTATAAAATTAACATTATAGTATAGTATCTCAAATTTAATGACCTACCTCGTAGAAGTATTCTGAAATTATTCTCAGAATGTCTAATTTTGTCTAAACCGAAATATGTCGGAAAATTATATTAAGCACTCTACTATTAATTATCAAGTTTTAATATCATAAAAATGATTATCAAAATTTAATAATTATGCTGTATCGATATTCTAATTTTAAAGGTTTTTTTTATGTAACTTTATTTATATCATTACACCTGTTGCAATACTTGATTCAAAATTCTTGGAAATATCTATAATTAATATATGACAAAAATAAGAAATGTAGTCAGCATTATATACTTAGATAATATTAAATTAAAATATAAATTCAGAATTCTAACGGATGTTTTTTTATTTTGTCTATGTTCCGCACTAATAGCAGGCGATTTTATAATTTTAAGTATGGAAAAATTACAAATAGGTTGACGTCTGGCAGTGGTAAAGTTTATCATGACCCTAAAATGTATGTAGGAATTTTGCAGACGTGGACACCAAAACAATAAAACAAAAAAAGCTTTTCTTTTTTTTCCTACCATATGTTTGTATTAAATTTTCGTCAGATTTTGTATGTTTTTATTGTTCATTTTGTACTAAAAATATATATACATATAACAACAAAAACTTTAAACTATTAAAATTTTAAAATGAAACGTTCAGATATACATAAACAACTATTATAGTAAAAATACAAAATAGTATAACTTAAAATTTGGCAGTTTTTCATTTTTTTACGTTTATGGGTGTGTGTAAATTAAATGAAAAAAAAAACTCACCATATGGCAATACTGAACTTTTCCACAGAAGCACATTATTTTTTTTTATTATAAATTATAATTTTTTGCAATATTTTTCTTATTATATATATAAATTCTTTATTAAATTATTGAAAAAGATATAAAAATAGGAAATTATAAAAAACTACAAAATCAAAATTAAAATCGCAAAATATCTATTTATAGTGATTACACCACCCCAAAGAAAACACAAAGTTATTTCGATGATTATACAAGAACAATAAAAGAATTAAATTAATTGATTAATATTTATTTTAAATTTTTTTGTCACTATAATTTTATGAATTTTAATTTTTTATATATATTTTATTCTTATTTTTTATTTTATTTTTTAAATTTTTGCTAACTAAATCAACACCGCACTTATGGTGAATATTACAATTATGAAAACGCTAAGATTGTGTATATGCAATTTTCTTTTTATGATGGTGTGTTGAAAAAAAAAGAATTACACATCAGCAGCAGCAACAATCGGGAAAAAAATGATTATCATCAACCACATTGTATAATTTTACTTTGATTGTGTTAAAGTATATGCTAATGTGCGTATATATATATATGTATATATATTTATATATAATATAATACATACATATAATACATACATACATACATATATATTATATATATATTTTCCAAATTGAAAAAGAATTTTTCTTTTTTAAGAACTGCCACTTTTAAGAAAAGAAAAAAAATTTATTAATTAAAAAAAAAAATTTTTTTAAATAAAATATTACGAGCGTTATACAGAAATTACAAGGCAACTAAACATAAAAAGTCTTAAAGCTGCCTCACAAATAAAAATAAAGTACAGAAAACCTTCTATATAAGCTTTGAAAGCTTTTGTTTATCAGTGAAAGTGATGATGGTAGTAAATTGGTAGTTGTGGCGGCGGCAGCGATGGCGACATTAAACAATACAATATCAATAAAACACACCAACAAACAAGGAAAGTTTTGTGAACATTATAAATAAATATTTGAAAATTATTTATAATTATAATGGAGTGGTACAGAAAAACAAGTAGGTGGTCAATATTATCTTATATGTATATAATCTATATTTGTGAAACGATTAGATTAGAGCAGAGAATATATAGAAACGTTAAAGCTATTTTACATTTTTATGAGTATATAAATGCAATTTCCGTTTAATGGTTGTGGGAATTTAGAAACCGATGCAAATTCTATTAATTTATAGCGAATAAAATAATATTGAAGATATACACGTCAAATCAAAGCCGATACATAAATTTATCTATCAAATTTCTCCCTACTGTTCATATTTTAAATATCGATTTATTTTTTACTATTTTAAATTTTAATCTTTTGATTTGAACTACTCAATTATCGAATAATAGATTAACGACCACATGTTAAGGTAGAGGAATACGAACATCCGCTTTTCTACACTGCTACATAAAAATATCTATTGTACCTACCTTACTATTTCTACCTGACCCATAGCTTTTGTGAGTCCTCACTCGAAATCAGGTGACGGGACACCTGATTTCAAGTGAGGACTCACAAATTCCTTACACAGGCCTATTAGCCTTTTTTGGGCTACAACCTCGTAAAGAGGTTGTATTTTTCATTTGTTTTTCGATTTATTACATAAACTGTAATACGTTCAAATTATTCCCCGGATTCCAATAGGCAGTGTTTAAGTAATATATATGAAATAATACAAGAATTATTTTACATAAATAATATTCGATGAATAATATTCGCAGCTGTGAAGTAATATTAGAAATATGTGACATATATAGATAGATAGATAGATATACACACAAAATGTAAATACATATTACTTGTTGCAAAACAACGTGCAGCATTATCGTGTATGTCACATTATACTGCATCAAAAAATTTGAGGGAGATGAAACTCATTTTTAGTTTCAATTTTGAAACTAATAGACTAATTTTTGGGGTGACATGATGAAGTGATTATATTTGAATTATTTTAGATCTGATCTGAGTCAAATCATCCTTGAATTATACATTATACAAATTTTAATATTATGTATTTGCATTATTTTTTTAATGACACTAAACATAAACTAACACGATAAACGATAGAATAAAAAATACTTACATAATACGCACAAAATGCAATCAAAAGTTATAATTAAATATTATAAATTTTTAAATTATATGTCATCTGACATGAATAAACTTAAAATGGACCATTATTATAATTGCCATATTAGAGAATTTTCATATAATTTTGGCTAATAATTATACGTTATTGTTTTTTAAACAGATTGTATACAATACAAAACACAATTAAATTTGTACTACATAGTAACAAAATGTCGTATTAGCTATAAAAAATTATAAAGTTATCAGATATTTCCGATTTTAATTTCTTAACTTTGCCAATATCGATTTTTAGTAACACTTAATAAAAATTAATTTTTGAGATTGCTTCTTATCTTTTTACATTATATTATAATGATAAGTTTTTAACCGACTATAGTACTAATTCCTAAATTCAATATTTATATGAATAACCCATAATAAAATGATATACATGTAAATAATGATTCTTGTGAATTAATAGTTTTTTTTTAAAAAAAAATCTGTGATTTTTACAAAATTGTTTACAAACATATTTTAATCAAAATGCCCAGTGTTTTTTACATTAATTAATTTTTTTTCCTTCAATGTTCGAACAATTTTTATTTTGTATATTGGTTGAATTATAAATTATATGTATACATTAATAATAAACTTTACGACCACCAAGTATTTTTTATTCAAACCGGTGTCTAATACATACTCAAAAAAAAAAATTTAAAAGTTGTATACATACATATGTATATAAAATTGAATGAAATTTACGAATTACAAATATAAATCATTAAAAATTCTTAAGAAATTTTATGATTTCATAAAAATAATGGTTAAAGATATAAATTTTATTTAGTTTAGTTTTTTGTATATAACTTTATCAAAAAAATATAAAAATTTACAAATAATTAAATAAATAATAATTAAATTATATTATAATCAAAAATAAGAAATTTAAAAATATTTCTAGAGCTTTTTTATGTTCGCAAACAGATGGGGACAACATTTCAAAATATCATTGGGGCGTTTACGATGACGCATGACTTTTAACGATAATAATCATCACAAAAAAATTTATGTTAAAAAAAGAAAGAAAATTATCTTTCCTAACTTTTTTTTTTTTGCATTATCTCTAACTTTTTTTTTTTTGCATTATCTCTTTAATATAAAATATGAAGCATATGGGAGAGTTGAAAAATAATATTTTTTCAAGTTTTTATATTTCTTTAGATGTTTGAGATATCACATATATATCAGAGAATCCAAATCTAGAAAAACAAAATAAGGAATTTGTATCGTATGCGGTGCCGGTGTTATATGTACGAACGCCAAAATTGCTATTTGGAATAGAACTATATATACGGTTTCTATGAGTTGTATGATATTTAGAGGATATGTAGAGCAAGAACATACTTATAATTATTATAGCTTATCCTTTTTATACATTTTCCCAACTCAACCCCTTTTGGCTAAGAATGAAAAAAACCGATTCAAACTATAGATGAAGACCAATTAGAAGCGTATTTCATAATAGATCATTTAAGACACGAAAAATGTATTTTATATAATTCGGAAGTTCAATAAGAATCCACTAACTAGCGACCCTACATATTAAGGTACACCATAGCTCACCTGGTGTTTCAGTTAAATTTCAATGAAATCGGATAATATTTACTAAGTAAATACTTTGCTAGAATTTAGAAGCTATGAAATATAAATCGGAAATTGAAGTGTGGACCCTAAAGTTATCGACTCCCAAGTTTTAGAGAAACGAGCACGTATTCAAACGGGTAATAATTTCATGCTGTATTATAATTATAATCAAATACTTAGCAAACTAAGATGCACAAATATTAATTTGCCATTCCACCACAGCACCAATTATATGACAAATATGTGGTTCAAATCTCATTCAAATGTCATACTGTATGGTGTAGATTGTAGAACATTTAATATATGATAACTCGGGAATTGGATCAAACGAAACTATTGACCAAAAACTGTATCAGGAAATGAACCAGTTAGCCAACATTTTATACAAATCAGATAAAAATTACTACATAAGACATAAAATATAAATCGGAATATTGGTCCCACTGAAGTACGGACTCCAAATGTACGAGACACAAGAACAAGAGCCCGTAGGATACTAAATTTAAAATATGAGATTTTTTTTTTTAATTTTTAACATAGACCTATTGAAGCTACCGAATTTACACGTGGTTCGACGAACAAGCGGACCTGTGCGTTAAATTTAATTAACATAGTACCAGCGGTTCTAGGAGATGAAGCTGTGCACATGCAATTTTTTGCGTTATTGTCTAATACACACCCTTGCTTCATAAGTTCGGAATGCTTTGTTGATCAATAACATTCATAATGTGATGATTGGATAAATACAATTAACTTATATATGACAAAGGATATTCATTGGTTAGAAAACAGGACTATCCTTCGTAAGAACATTGATTGTATTTTCTATAACTCGGAATTTTATCGATCTAACGAAATTTTATGGGCATAATTATAAGATCACCATGCACAGCTATTTGACAAAATTCATTAAAATCACCGTTTATAACAAATCACTGTTGGACATACTACGTGTTATTTGCTGCCCATAGTCTAAAACTTTTTTTTTAATATTATTGAATTTTAAAGGTACACAAAACTAACCTGTGTGTTAGTCAAATTTCATTCAAATCGAATAATATTTACTATATATTCTAGTCTAGAAAATGAAATATAATTAGGAAATTTAAAAGGATAATAATTTCATGCTGTAGAGTTGGTAGAACATAAAAGCTGCACATACTTAATTTGCCATGAAATTACGATGCTACTGGCTCCAAATTCTCGGAGCATATATTTTACGAAGAATTAAGATATGAATTGTTGTGAGTTGTAAGAAAAAATGCTGCAATTAAGTGTATGTAGTGCTTTCTTTATACTTTATACCTCTTGTATTTAAGCTATTGAAAATTTCATACTCATTTTAGGAAAATTTCTACTACGGAACAGTTAGTTACATTATTGTAATAATTTAGTTTTAAAAATTGATTGGTTGTTTTGAATTAATGAATTAAAGTTTTTGTCACAATTTACCTAATCAAAGTATTTTTATTGATATTTTTTTAAAGGTATGTATTATATTACACTAAAATAAAATGATTTAAAGTTAGTATAAAATGTTGTTTGCATAGTAAATTGATTCTCAATCTTGAAGGTAAATGTAACAATATAACTGAAATTTAAAATATAAACAATCTGACTTAATCTTTAAAATGATATATAAATACTGAAAATTTGAATTTTAAATAGAATAAATAAAAATTTATATTTTTATATTGAAATGTGAATCCATATTTTTATTGCTTAATTGTATATTTTATTTAACTAATAAAAATAATTTTTTTACAAATTTAATACCTATGGAAACATAAAAATGTAAAAAAAAAATACTTTAATCTTTAACAAAAATATATTAAATATTGCTTTGGCAACGTTACACTGAGCATTTCTGCAATGTATACCAGGTTCAGCTCTTACCTCCACAAACAGTGTAGATTATAGTGGCAGTTTTACGATGAGTACATACATATACTAATAAAGCCGCGACTTTTAAGTTTAAATAATATATTAATAATTTTAAATAATAGATTAATAATTTTATGACAAATTTTCGGCAAAACCAATAATGTAAACACTACCTTGTACAGCTTGGCATGGACTAATAATATAGATTTATTAAAAACTGACATATCAATTTCTCGGAAGCACGAGTATTAAATCAAAGACTAAATATACAGTAGTGGAAATTATTTTGAATTCGAAACTTAAAAGTTCGCATCGTCAACGTGATCTTTAAAACATTTGTAATGCCATCCCTTGTCAGAAAGGCCTGTAAAATACCTGATGGCTTATATTGATGTACTTACATTGAAATAGCAAAGTAAACATTTGAAAATTAAATTAAATAAAAAATAATTTAATAATAATTTTATGAATTTTTAATAATATTTAAAAAATGTATAAATAATTTTTGATATATCTTATACCTACAAAGAATAATTGAAGCATATAATATATTGATTTTTTTTGGAAATTTACTAGTTTGTAATTTTTATTTATGACATATAAATGGTGTCTAGGTTTTGAATTCTAATGCCTTGGGGCTATCTTAAGAAAAAAAAAATCAACGACGAATCTGTTTGGAACACTAATCTGAGATACATGGTATTTTCAAAAAATCTCTAGTAAAATAATTAGATTAGATTGCGTTTTTATTGCTCGTTGCTAGGAGAATTCTAGAAATTTGTGTTTTTATTGTGGATTACCATTTGGACACGCACCATCCTTACCTTCTAAACTATTCAACCGAGAGCAAACAAAGAAATCTGTTATAATATTAGGTAATTGACTATCGTCAATTTACCCTAAACCTACAGATAGTCTCGCCGTTGAAGAAGTCTGCGCCGTTGCCGTTGAAGGTTTGGAATGTCAAACAAAAGTTAAAATATATAGAAATATATGATAGCAGACAAACTCGCCGCCGTCATGACGCCGGGGACGCTCGTGCCGTAAGAAAGTTCAATCGATTACAATTTTTGAAGTCGTTGCCGTTTCCAAATGTAATTGATATGAAAATTGTTGTATGACATAAAAATATTTTGTTGATTTTTTTTTTATTTATGAAAAATCATTTTTTAAAAATGGTATTTGTTGTAGAATTAATAGAAATAATTTAAAAAATTTAATTTTGTACAACAAAAAATGTGGTGGATATTTATATGTTATTTATATAATTATTTATATGTATATGTATTGTATTATTATAAAAAAGTTAATTCATTTGTGAGAGAAAATGTAATTTTAACTAAATAACATGTAATTAAAGTTAAAAATATAATAACAATCTGAAGGCATATTTTATTGTAAACTATTTTTAACACAATATTTGATATATTTAATTCACAATATTTAATAGAAATGGTTTTTTAACATCAACCAATATACTTTTATTTAAATGATTCAATGCGGCGAGTCTGTCTACACAAAGTCGTCACCAGCGTCTTTTGACATTCCAAACCGACAACGGCAACGGCACGAGCGGCGAGACTGTCTGAAGCATTATAAAATTCAGGCCACTATAAACATATAAAGTACCACTAAGTTGTACAACCACAGTTGTCGAAGATGTACCATTGTACCTAAATTCGTAAGTTCTTTTGCTATTTATTATACTATACACACATCAAAAAAGTCTAAGCAACACCATGTAATTCCGCTGTAACTTTTTTAAATTTTATGGGATTACGTCTATTTTTTTGTCAAATGTAGGTACATTGATTACACTTCGACACAAAAAAAATTACCTGAAAAAGTCCAAAATCCCGTTAATTAGGGAATAAAAACCAAATTTGTAATGTTTTTCAAATTTTAATGGAAATTATTTTATTATAAAATGTACAGTTAATTTTATTTTTATTGTTTTTGATAAATTAATCAATATAAGGTATTGCCTCCTCTTGCATTTAGAACAGCCTGGCACCTTCTAGACATTGAAGTTATTAAATTATAAAAGAATTCTCTTGGTATTCGAGCCCAATGCTCTTGAAGCAGATTACATAGCTGATCTCTTGTTGTAACTGTCTCCAGATCATTGAGAATGCTTCTTTGAAGTCTATCCCATGCATGCTCAATGGGATTTAAGTCCGGGGATTGTGCTGGCCAGGGTAACACCGGAATATCTTTATCCTCTAACCAATTTTTTACAATTCGTGCCGTATGTGGTCTGGCATTGTCATGCATTAAAATAAATTCTGATCCAATTTCCGATGCAAATGGAAGCACAGCAGGTTCAAGTATTTCATCAATATAAGAAGCTGCTGTTAAATTTCCATTTGGAAAAACGAGATTGGTTTTTCCATCAATTGAAATTCCTGCCCATACCATGACAGTGCCTCCTCTATAACTGTGAACTTCCTGCACATTTCTTAACCTATGTTGCCAGATCGTCTCCAAACTCTACTTCTTCTTGTATCTGGTGAAATCCGAATCGAGATTCATCGGAGAACAAAACTGTAGACCATTGTTCATTTGTCCAATTTCTCAGCTCTCGATTCCCACGACGTATTGCAGGACATCTCAATGGGCGACGAGAGTTATGACCGGCTTCATGTAGTCTGTTCCTGATAGTTTGTTCACTAACAGATATGTGTTCAGCTCTATGCAACTCCGACTGTAATTGTCGCGCTGTTAAATTGCTGTGCCGGCTGGCTTCAAGTACCAGATACCGGTCCTGCTGATCTTCCACGATCTGGATGTTGCTCCCTTGGGCTTCCAGTGACACATTGCCGCTGCCACAATCTACAGATAACTGCCCTGTTTACGTTGAAAGCTCTGGCAACATCAGCTTGGCTACTTCCACATTGAAGCATTCCTACGGCTTCATGCAATTCTGTTAACGTAAGATGACGACGTATATAACCGTAATCCATATTATTACACACTATTTTTTTTTGCACATGAATTTAAAGGACTTTTTTTAACTAAACTCGCTAAATTCTAAAACAAGAATAATTAAAATTTTGTGACTTTTTTGGTTTTTATTCCCTAATTAACCGGATTTTGCACTTTTTCAGGTAACTTTTTCAGGTAAATCGATGTGTAATCAATGTACCTACATTTGACAAAAAAAATTGAGGTAATCCCATAAAATTGAAAAAAGTTACATCGGAATTACATGGTGTTGCTTAAACTTTTTTGATGTGTGTATTTAAAATAATAAACCACCCTTTCCATTTCGTCATACATACATATACTATATACATACACACATATATTCTTCCAAAAATTGTCAAAAGGGTTAAAAGCAAATTTCAAATTGTGTATAGTATAATTTTGTTCTAATAATTATATATAAAAGATTCCATGATGATAAATTAATTTTTTAATTTAATAGTTTTATAGTATAATATCAATTTACCGTTGTTGTTGTTGTATGTGGAGTATATGCAGCATATGCCGGTTGGGGTAATGGAGCTGTATATCTATAAGCTTGTTGTGCAGCAGCTGCGGCAGCAGCTGGTGCGTAACCTTGTGGTGTCCAACTAGCACCTCTATAGGGTGCTAAACCTCCTGCTGCTGGGCTAGTCATAGCTGGCCTTTGGGCCCCTTTCAATGACACCGGGGCTGGGGGCGGAGCTCCCGGATATGCGCTGCGCGGCGCTCCTGTTGTACTGCCCTGTAAATTTAATGAAAAATTTAACATATGTAAAATGAAGTTGTAATACAAGTTTTAATAAAAATTACAATTTTATATATTGCTAGTTTAGCATCACATACAATATTAATTTGGTTTAAAAAGTGTCAATACTTTCTAAAATGCTTTCTTATTATTATTATTATTATATTTTATATATTATTATAAATAGCATTATTAGCTGCTATTTTTATATAAAATATACTTTCTTATAATGATCATATCAATTGAGAATAATCTTTCTTATATATTTATATAAATCAGCATTATTTTTCAGGTATATATACATATATAAATTACTTAATATTTTTTAATTATATAACTTTCATTATTGAAATTAAATTATCATAATTTTAATATCAGTTAGCATCATTATAACGGAATATTATACATAGACTAAAAATCTGAAACACATTAATAAAAAAAATATATAATTTTACACTAAACTTGTGATAACATTTGTTTATGCAAACTTTTTCTTAAACACCAACAAAAACAATTATCGTTTTTGTCAGACCTGAAAACGTGGTCTGATGGCAGATCAGGGAAATTCCGCGTGCGTGTGTATAAGAATGTATATATATAGAAGCAATATGAGAAAATTCTGGATTATTATTGAAATTCAAGGCTTCACTTATGATATAAGCAATAAGGTATCACTCATGTCCTGGTGATACGAATAAGAAATTGAGAACAGTTTGTGGTGTACAAAAAATCCACGTCTTATGATTTATAACTTCTTTTACACTACAAGAAGTAGTAGAAATACCAATCTATAATACATCTATTCAAAATACCAATCTATAATACATCTAATATTCTCGATTTTATTGACAATACTAATTTTCAATATTCTGAATTTCTAATCAGTTTAAATAGCGGGATTTGAAATAAGTAATTGATTTTTATGGATAAACTATGTATATAATATATTTTCATATCGCAAAGGCCACTCGCAAAGACAGGGTTCAGCTTGTTTTTTAAAACCTTGCCCTCGCACTCCTATAGCAAGTGAAGCATTAAAATTTTTGCTGATTCTAGATGACTCCATCATTATACAATTATACTATCTAATTAATAATAAATGTTTTATCAAAATGGGCAATATGTATCAGAAATCTTGCTACACATAATACACATTTCACAACAAGTTTAAGGTGCCATCAATATGTTTCACAAACAATACGGGATACTTCTGTAATACTTTGGAAAGTAATGTTAGTTCAGTTTACTTCAAGTTAGTTCATATAGTTTACTGAAGAACACATTATAGATTTCCATGGACGGACACACTGAACTACTTACTATATGAGAAAATTAATCTTAATGCCAAAATTAATTTAAATACAATAACAATTACTATAATATGCACTACCTAGAAACACATAAAATATAATGCGGTAATATTAGCTATACATAAGTTTCTAATTTTCTAGTTCCGGATCCATACCTATATAACAAAATGAAACCTTACGTTATTTTGTACTAGTATACACTCTAGTATCATGGTTAATGACTTATAAAATGTTGCTTCAACATAGTTAATCTATACTACTACTACTACCCACACTCCAATTTCCTTATGAAAAATTGCCTGTTTTTCTGATTTTTTTTCACACACATTATTTTATTTAAATATATGATATATTATTAAAATACGCGGTAAAAACTCTTTAGTTACCCACCGAATATAATGATAAATTTTCCAAAATTTGTTTATTATCATAAAATATAAAATTATGGGAAAATACAAAAACAAACTCAATTCATTAATGACGTCATTAAACCAAAAGCTTATTTTATTCAACAAAATGCCGGCCCAATATCAATATAATCATGATATCATATTATTCAAAATTAAACTACCCCTAGAAAAATGTAAATAAAGACTAACATTCACAAACAAACATATTATTCCAATACTGAGGTATTTTTGGTTTTTATAATACTTACCACTACCAGCACATGTTTATTATATGTGTGAGGTTTTATTATTTCTCATTTAGAGGGTTGAAAAAAAAGCTTGTGTAACAGTAACTTTTTCTATATAATCTGAAAATTATTTAATGACGTCACACTGGTGATAAAAGCATGGGCGGATATTGATATAAAAACTTTTATTGTTTTAATTACGTAATTTTGTTAAATTGTCCTTGATTATAACACAAATAATTTATTTTTTACGAGTTCATTTTGTTCTTATTATGAAGAATTTTATATAACATAAACATTATTGAAATAATTTAATTAATTTTCTTAATTTAAAAATTTAATAATGTATACTATAATAATTTACAGATTATATACAAAAATTATTAAAAATATTTTAACAATTTATTTGGACACATTTGTAACTGCATGTATTGTCAGTTGCTTTCAATTTAATCAATAATTATTAAAAAAAAAAAATTATTTACACCCACATATGTACTTTTGGTGACGTCATTGTGAAATATTGCGCATTCGTTCTTCACATAATATTTTTAGGGCGTTATTTTGACGTGTAATATTTTGTTATTTTACAGAACTGAGATAAAGTGGATAGAAGGAAATTTTAACGAAACTAATAAAAACTTAATAATATTTTTTTTTTTATAATTCCACGTATACACGTATAAGTTCAATATTTCTACATTTAATAACAATATAATTGCACCTTACTGAAAAAAAGAATAGTAAAAAAAATTACACCTAATTATGAGCCTAAAATCATTTTTTGTTAAGTTTGAATAATTACTACAAAATTTATTTGTATATATGTAGCAATTTATTTTATATATACAAAAATGTAATTAGCAAAATATGATGTTCGCTTGCTTTATAAACTATATAATTAATAGGGTGCCAAAGCTATAATTTAGTACAATTTCAAAAATCAATTTGATTTTACTTTTCATGCATTAAAACATAATGTGAACTGAACTCTGTTCTTTATATTTCATATAATATTTATAGTTTTACAGATCACAATATTCTTATAAAATTAAATCACAAATTTTTAGCTTATAATTTTTCATTATAATTTTATGATTCATTAAAAATATTTGAAAAAAAATACTTTAGTTTTTTTTTTTAGGTATAAAAATTTAATGACGTCAATTCTCAACTATACAACTCGTCAAATATAATTTAAAAAGTTTTTAATGGTTGGTACTTATCTAAACAGTTTTAGTAAATTACAGAGTGACATTATATATATTTCAAGAGTAGTTCAAAGCTTTTCATATACTATCTTTTTATATATATGCATATAACAAACAGAAGTCCTTTTTTCAAATAACAATTTTTTTTAACTTATGTCTAATTAGTATTATGTATTTGGTATTTCCACCGAATTCAACAATAATAAATAGAGAAGATATAATTTAGACAGCTATTATAAGATTCGTAATGATAAATCGTTTTCGTTGCGGATCTTTGAATGCCTGGGTACGGATTTGCAAAAAAAAAAAAATTATACGTAACACGACTGTCAAATAAATCCAGTATAAAGTTCCTAGTAATTGTACTCGGAAATATGTATATTAAATATTATAACCAAACTAGCCAAACTGATTTTGTTTCAGAAAAAATAAGATTATTTAAACATTAAATAACATAATTTATAATCAAAAATATTCCACATGAGATCTATTTGGGAACTTTCATATTATTTCATTATAAGTCCTAAAGCTCATTACTAGCGAGAGCAGATCACTGCTCGTAGTTAGGTGCAACAGTGATGTATGTCAAACATAGATTTATAATTAATAATGCCTACAACGCTCTGCGAAAAAAAACTGCGTCCATGTTTTTACCATACAAGTTGAAATTTTAATTTTGATAGGGTCCCACTAAAACTACAGAAATTTAGAGACACCAACTAAATCACGGACTCAACTTATGTCTAGAAAATTGTAATTAAAAAAAAAGTTCCTATCCCATCTTTAACCGCAATCACTTTCACTTTTGTAGCAAATTTTATTAAAATCAGACGAACGATTCTATAGGTTATGCAAATTTTACGGTCTATTTTTATTGCATTTTTGAACTATCCAACCTCGAAAACGCCAAGAAAAAACGTTTCAGTGAAAACCATTTTTTAGGCCAAGTTCTAATTACTCGTAGTAGACCAAAATACAGATAGATCAATTGGTTAGATACCATAAAGTACTGATAACGTAAATGAAATGTATATTTGCGTACAGTGCGCATATAATATAAATATTAACATTGTTACGTTTTTTGTTCCGCTTAGTTGTTTTTAGTAAATAGTTTTAATGTTTAAATATGTCATATAAATAAGAAGTAAAATAATTTGTATATTAAATAAACCATTATATTTGGAGAGGTTTTATTGCCTTTTTACTAGATTTACTAACTTAGATAATTCTAGTAATTTTTATTCAGATCATGGAAATTGTTCAAATTAATTTTCATTTTCATTTTCAAAAATCTATAGATTCCAAAATTAATAATTTTACGAATTCGTTTGAATTTGGAACACGCTTTGTTTCGTTATCTGGGTGGATTAGTAAGTCCCTACAAAACTTCCGAATTATATAAAATACATAATATTTCAGAACATTGTGTACAGATACAGAACAAGAATACATTTTTATAGAGCATTTAATAATCTCCAACTCAGATTATTGAGCTACGCTTAGTTTAGTAGCATTTTAAATGTTTCAAAAAGTATAATGAGGTCAGAATTACTTGGAAGAAATATATTATCTCTATAATTAATTTATTAAAATTTATGTTATTAAATCGACAGGAAGACAGAGAACAGATATGGCTATCTATCAAAATAAAACGTTGCGATATAGCAAAAAGTGTCAATTTTTCTATTAAGAACTGATGTACAAGCTGTCCCAACTAGAGATTGTGATTAAGAAATCGTTCCCAACTCACAGTTCATTTCATATTGTTGGTCTGGTAAGTAATAAACTAAACTAACAAAGAGTAAAATTGAAAAGCGAAAAGAAAAACAATTTTATTTTGTGCGGTTTACATGATTGATACCAATATTTTGTCACATTTCATAGTCAACATTTTAATATCTGAATCTGAGCAAATTATTGACTGGACAAAAATTATGAAATATCAGTTTTGTTACCGAGGTTTTAATTTTAAATAGTATAGAAGAAGAGAAGACAGATATAAAATAGTTATAGGTTATAGTTATTATTTTTCATGAACTTAAGTTTTGTTCAGATTAGGTCGACTGCTTTTTAAAACCATACTTGACATTTCTGAAATACCACTACCTTAAATATATATACATACACATATAATAAATTGCGATGCGCGTGTATACTGTATATACGATGAATGATTTTTAAAAAATAGCTTACGTCTTAAATATAGAATAAACTACTAAATTGTGATGAGCGTGTGGTATTTTTTTCGCAGTTCTTTAACCTTGACTTTAACAGTTTTGAGTAGTTAGAATAACTAGGAGTGTTGTATTGGACTTGTGTCTAAAATAAATGGATTTCGCTGAAACATTTTTCGGGCGTTTCAAGGTCGGAGAGTCCAAAAATGAAAAAAACTATCGAGTACGCGTGTGCAGCTGATAAATCTAACTTTTTCAAATGCATTTTTAATTCATATTTGTAAATATTTCAGTTTAAGCATTAATCTTATACGGATATTATCGACCAAAGGTTTTAATTCATAATTTAGTGAGTATTACAGACCGAATGATTTTAGGGTAATATAATACGAATACCCCATTAAATCACGAAATGATTATGATATCGATAATTACGAAACGATTTGCAGTATGTTGTTATATTATTTTTATTTAGTGTTGATATATATACATATGTATATATCGATCATATAAAATAATATCGCTTTTACCAATTTGTCCGTACTATTACCTAAAATATTCCAGAGGTAATACCGCAAGTTATTGTGTATAAATTAACTCTTCCAGCACGAATTTATAATACATATTTAAATAAAATAAAAATATGTCATACAAATAGTAAGAAACATAATTAGTAAAATTTAACATTTTGAATTGCTGTATCTAAAAATTAATCATGTTTTCTATACACATTTATTAAAATTATTCTTTTTCAAGATTAAAAAATTTAAGTATATATTGAGTAATAATAATGTTTTTATGTTAAAAGTATGTATTCTATAATAAAGTGATTTTAAAACTATTAGTATAATACTAATATTAATTTAATAGGAAATATGTATTTCACTGGAAATATGAATTTAAATTTAAAAATAAATAAATTAAGAAACTATGAAAGATACTTTCTTTAATTGCAATATATGGAAATGTATTTAGTCAAGTGAGAAAAAAGTCTTTATAATATACGTAATGAACTTTCATGCGCCTTTGCTAAAGTCTACAGGGTAGACCAATTTGGACTGACTATTTTTAAAAATTTACGTTTTTTTACGTTTGCCAGTACTAAACTAATGGAGCAACAGCGCACAGACTGCGAAAGTTACAATTTGATTTCTATGAGAACTTTTCGGAGAGCGAATCATTTAAAAAATAAAAATATTTCGCTTGGCCTTAGCCTCATAGATTTCTAATTTTTTTGGCGTTTCTTAAAACCAAAACCACAAGTTTACCTGAATAAACTACAAACAATCCAGAAGCTTAAGCCAAAGATTCGAGAAGAAATAACAAATTTGTAGCCAGAAGGTTACGTGTCGGTCATAATGCAAAATAATTTAAAAAGAGAAGAGCTTTTACTTGTGAACAAGAAAATAAAGATCATTTAAATTTTAAATGATGTTATTTTCCGCAAAAACTTTCAAAATATATTTTTATGTAAAAAAAAAATATGTAAAAATTATAATAAAAAAGTTATATGCATTTCAGACCAGTCACTCCAAGTTGGCACACCCTGTACATTATATGCAGAGCCATGCAGAAATTGCTTTAGTAATAAAAATATTAATTCATTATTTAATTACTATGATGTATATACAATTTTAATGAATATGGCAGTAAACATCGGTTTAGAGACATTGAGCAACATTGAGCGCACGATTTAGAACGATTCAGCAATAAAAAAAAATATCTTGAACAAATCCATTGAAATCAAATATTTACGAGTAGTATGAAATACTATGAAGTCTGGTGATGGGTTTGATGGTAGAAAAAAAGAGTTCGCTCAAAATTTTTTTCTAATCGTTTCCGAGGTCGGGGAGTCCGAAAATGCAAAAAAAAAGTAAGTGTACGCTTTTTTATGTGCGCAGCAACATCTCCTACAACCACTCGTCCGATTTTAATGAAATTTGGCACACAGGCTCTAACAGACTTCACCCCGGTGCCTTCACAAGATGAGATCGATCCTTAAGTGGGACCATGTTAGATTTCCCCTTTTATGTGGGAACCTATGTGTTTTCGTGCCACGGAAAAATGTAAAAAAAAAAATTCATGTCTCAGATTTGGATGAAATTTGGAACATAGGTTGGTATCATGACTGTCCACAAGCCTACCTAGATACAGGTCTGTAACTTTAAGGGGTCCATGGTAAAATTTCCGATTAAAATTTCGTATGCTCTAGACTAGAGCATATAGTAATTATTATCTAATTAGCATAAATTATGGTACATATGATAGTTTCCGTATGTACTTGGAGCCCGTAAAATTTAAAGTCGATACTTCAGTGGGTCCATATAAAAATCCGTAATTTTTCTATATCATACAGTAACTTTCACCCAATTTCATTGATATTGCATACACAGTTTCATTTAGTTATCTAGTAACTAGATAACTAGATTCTAGTTGATACTTCAAAAATTTTTAGTTGGTATGTTTAGTACGTTCATGGGAAACTAATATATGAGCAATTTAGTTTCCGAAGAATATTTCCTTTATGTTCTACAGCGTGTAATTATTATCCGATTTCAATGAAATTTGGTACACAGCTTCAGTTCGTATTTTTCCGTAGCACAGCATATGGTATTTATTATCTGATTTGAATGAATTTTGACACACATAGTAGCTTCCTTATGTACTTACTGTCTGCAAAGTTTAAAGTCGGTAATTCAGTGGGTCCACTGAATTATATTTCATAAGTTCAATACTCTACATCATACAGTAATTGGCACCCAATTACAATTATATTTCAATCACAGGTTGTTGACTTTGTTACCTACTTATTGCTCCAAAAATTTGTATCAGAGCTTTATTGTGTTCATGGGAAACTAATATATGAGCAACTTAGTTTCCAAAGAATAATTCATATGTTCTAGACCATATAGTAATTATTATCAGTTTTCAATGAAATTTGGTACATAGGTTGGATTCGTGATTACGCATGTGTAGACTAAGGTAGAAGTTAGTAGCCTGAGGGGGTCCATGCTAAAATTTCCTATTAATATTTCATATGTTCTAGATCATATGGTAACTATTATCCAATTTCAATGAAATTTTGTAGACAGGTTGGATTCGTGATTACGCATATTTATACTTATTATAGTTATTTTAATTATATTATTTATTATTTTCTTTATAATTTAATATAAAAGAAATAAAAATATAATATTATTAGTTTTTAAATCAATAAATAATAAAGATGAGCAATTTTGAACAAAGCACTGTTTGTTACAAAGGTAATGTTAATTACAAAAAACTGTTGGACATAAATCGCTGTTAAACATACTACGAGTTATCTGCTCCCCCTAGTTAGCAGCTTTTTTTTCAGAGCGTTATGAAATTATGTGTGTGTATGTACGTACATGATGTAAAGTAAACTTAACTACCATATCCAAATTAAATTTGTTTGGGTTTTTAACTCAGCTCGAAGCATATTGTAGAATGTTAAATTAACTTTTGGGTGTCATAAATTCGTAAATGAATAAGATATTTTGAATCCCAATTCAGTTTACTGTTTATATCGAAAAAAAATATTCTAGAAAATATTGTATTGGTATGGTATTCATGTTGCAGAATGAAAAATTAGATTTAACACATCGTAAATATGTATATATAAGTCAAATTGTAAATTTGAATTAACTGACCCGATCCGAAGAGTATTATTGTTCCTGAACAATGATGTCCAAACCCAGAATCTGAAGATCAAAATGACTGCTTTGCATCCCTACTCCAACCCGATACTTCATAATTTTTGTACCATCACATTGACGCACAAAATGAATCAGGACGGTGGACCGCAACAATTCAAACAATAGTTAATAGGTGACTAATAAGTGCATATATATATTATATTTTGTTAAACGCCATATCCCTTCCTATTCCCATTCCGGTAAAAAAAAAAAATTACTCTTTCGTTTTCCGCAGAATATCTACTTGCCACGCCCTTTCAAATTTGTTTAAATAGGAACTGAAAATATTATTTGAACAATTAAACTTGAATAAAATTCAGTAAAGACGAAAAACATGAAAAATTGTATCCAGAAATAAAGTTTTATTTTTTCTTTTTGAATTTTTCTTTTAACAATTTAGAAATCGCGATGTTCTTTCTGTTTAGTTGAAATATTAATTTTTATTCTGTCTTTATACATAAGAATTTCATTATTTGCTGCTACAATACTTCTAGTGAATGAATGTTTCTCTACTTTAAAATGACCCAAAACGACATATTTTTTTTACAAAGAAATTTTCGTAGACAACCACGTTGCAGACGATGAAATGGGTATATATGTATAAAGTTGATGAAAAAAAAAATTTTTTTTTTTGTCAAATGTGATTTTATTTTTCGCTTAAAAAAAATTATGATACTGGATTTGCAGACATCTAAATTAATTAGATATGTATAAGTACAGTATATGTATAAGTCTCTGGGGCATCCCGAAGAAGAAAGTAACCAAAAAATACCTGCGGATCAATAAGAGCTCGGTATACCTGGGCACTGCGATCTTAACGTGTCACTCTATGTTGCGGGATCATGCCTACAAAATCCAGCGCTCTGAAGTGCACGTCTGTAGGGGATGCGTTGAGGATAGAGAGACCATTGAACACTTCCTGTGTCATTGTCCCTGTCTCATACACCTACGTTATAAATGCTTTGGTGCCTATCTCCTGAACGAACTGAGCGAAGCGGGTGTTCATGGATGGCAGCAAATCTGTAAATTCGGTAAAGATAGCGGATGGCTCACAACTGCCACGGCGGGAGTGACATGAAGATTCTTCGCACCGAGGGGTACAAGGGGCCTAGTTCTGGCCTGAGTGCTTTATGCAGCAATATCTCATATAGTAATTAATGCTCCTATCATATATTTGAATTAAATTTAGCACAATTAAATTTTCGTGGGTTTAGTGTTATGTATATAGTCGTCGAGTTTGTAACTTCATTATGTCCATGATAAAATTTCCGAATTATATTTCATGTGTTATAAACTCTAGACTACAACCTATTGTCGGTTTGAATGAAATTGGTATATCCATTTTTTGTCCACTCTTCCATCACAACAATTTATATATCTATACCCAGCAGTAAAAAAAAACAACTTCGAATGAAAAACAACACAAAAATTGTTGTCTTTAAAGATTTTCCTTATTTTCAATACATAACAATATATTTTTGTTGATTTATGATTGACTATGGTTCTATTCTAAACGAATAGAATATTAAAATTACGAATGTATGATATATTTCAATCGAAAGCATTATAAAATACAAAAAATCTCATCAAAACCGGAGAAGAGTGATAATAATTATAAATATACGAAAATATTACTTGATAAGTCTTGAAATACATACTAAAAACTAAACTATGAATTTCAACATAAAAATACAAATTATCTACTGTTATATAAAATAAATAGAATTGTAATAAAAATATATTGTTTTTTATAATTTTATGACAACTAAAATAACTTTATATCATAACACACAAAATTTCATCCAATAAATCAATAAAATATAATTGCCAAAATAAATAAAAAACATTGATAAGTATAATAAAGATTTTTTTTTTAATAATATATTTATAAATATATACATATATATTTATTATTTATTTTATATTGTTGATTATTTTTAGAATTCGAAATATGATTAAAACACCAAACAAATACATACTTTCTGATAAAATTTATCAAGTTTCAAATTTGTTTGTAGTGGTGTCCTAATACATACATAATTACAAAATATTAAATATTATACTGCTCATACACTATCCAATTTGGTTGTACGATTGAACGCAAACCACGCCACACACTATACAATTTTGTGCAAAATCTGTTATATTGAAAAGTCGAAGTCGTCAGTATAGAAATATAAGAAGTGGGATTCGGACCCGGAGTCATGAGTTTTTATCATCAACTCCGCAGACCTGATAAAACATTAAAAAACGTCATTTAGATTGTATAAATTTCGCATACACTTACAATTTCAACTAACGCAGAAAAAAAAATTTTTTTTTATATTTTTTCAACCGAACGTTAACCATCAAAATGATTGTACAACCCTAACAAATAATACAACTTGTCACATTTTTGAACCATTTTGATGGTTGAAAAACAAGTTGTACAACCAAATTAAATAGTGAATTGGCAGAGAATTACGAATAACTGTGAAGTGTTGTGACGGAAAGACTAGTAATTTTTTTATATTTATAATACTATCTGTACATGATGTTACTAACATACTATACACACAAGTGTCACGGCCTATATAAGTACTGCAACACGCTGTATAAATGGAAAAAAGCCTTAAAATGCCACATCGAAAAATTGTGTACTCATAAATATGCTTTCGCTGGCAAATCATACATTAAAAATACATACATTTACGAAAAAAATATTTATATTTTTTTTTTCTTGCAATGAATTTCACATGATATGAATAAATTACTACTTATTTAATGAATTGTTTAAGTATTCTTTCAATAACATTTAAAAATAAAATAAAAATTAATATTAAAAAATATATTAATATTGTAAACAATAATGAAATATAAAAATTTTATAATTTTATTTAATTAAATAAATAAAAAAATAAAATAAATAAACGATTTGAATTAAAAATTGAATTTTAACGTAGATTATTAAAAATTACATCCTGAAATAATTAAAATATTGATTGACAATAATTCAAGATAGTTTTTATAAACATTCATTTTTCCAATTCTCTTATTCCACTTTTTATAACTCTTATTACATTATTATTTTTCAGTGTGCTGAAAGGAGATGGCAAAAAAATGATAAATGATATTGAATGAGAAGTAGAAGTTGTTGTAGTTGTAAGAAATATTGGAAACTATATATAGTCTGATACTATCAATACTTGTTAATAGAATTTGCCGAATAAATAGCGATGGCAGGGAAAAATTCATGAAATTTGGTCGAAAGAGACAATATGTTATCGTGTCTGTAATAAATGATAAGCTATACTCAATATATTATTAAATCATAGAATCAGAGCTTATTATTCATTTTTAGCATAGAAGAAATGGATCGCAAACTACGTGAATTTGATATTCAAAAGTTATTGTTAAATTGGTTATCAGAATCCAAGTGTGAAAAATCTAAAGGCGATTTTGTTGAAGGCTCAGAATCAATTCAGCATAATTCCAATGTTGGTGCAAATGAAGACGTCGAACTGGCTGATTATTTATTTGAGGAAACAAAGATGTTCAACAACTAAATTTTATTACGAACTGTACGATACTTGGTGTCATTTGTCACCTTTCGGACAAAGTTTATATTGAAAAAAATTGATATTTTATAAAATTTAGGATGTTAGGAATATAATCCTTTTAGTAGTTAGGAAAAAATTTCAATTTAAAACAGCTTCCTTGATTAACAACCTTTTTTTCGTAATCTAAGGGATTTTTTGCGACGACAGAATAAATTTTTGACTTAGAAAAATATCCTTTTACTCGGATATAGCATATTGGAAAAATAATACAGTTTTGCATAATTAGTGGATCCATTTATTTTTGTGTGTCTATCCGTTACAAACATCAATAATTCCAAATCCGCAGAATAAATTTTAATCCGAAAAATTATAGAATAGTAACAAAAAATTATATTTATTTGTAATATATGTGTATCAACCTCTGGTAACAGATGCATCAGAAAAAACTAACTAACTATGTTCGTGTTATTTTTTTACCTGTTGCAGAAGTTTTACCGATATTATAAACTATAAAATAAAATGAAATAAAATTTGTATGTTTTTTGTAACTGGGTTTTGCTATTACAATATTCGAATTTAATTTTGACCCATCATGTGCAGGAAAAGCTTTGTTATCGCTGGTACTTTAAAAGAAAATCAAAAAATTAATATATTTTCGTCAACTTTCAGCAAACTCGAAATTAAACTGGCCATTTTATTTATATATATTTTTTAATTATTTTTTCTAATTAACAGTATAATAAATTCTTAATTAGAAAATTTGTAATTAAAAAAAAATAGAAATTTACTAAATTATTTCCTCAATTAATTTATGTGATTAACAAAATTGTCCTTATTGTTAAATAATAACAGTGATGGTAAAAACATTTTATTAATTAATTTTTGTTATTCAAAAGTTAATTGTCACCGAATTTATTGGCAATCTATTAGCATATAGGAGTCATTGGGATAACGATCTTCTTTGAACACGATTAAATACGTTCGCGAAAAAAATTCACACATAAAAACCCATTATAAAATGAAAAAAAATATATGTGCAATTTACCGGAAGTAATTAATTCGTTCCACATTGTAAAATAATTGTATAAAATATTTGTTTCATAATTGTACGGAATTTTTTTCATCGACTATTGAATTTTTAAATATAGAAAATTTTCATCAGGTAGTATAACAAATTTGAAATTTATAAATCAGACGTTGGAAAATTATATATTTTATTGATAATAAAACAATCCTTAAATTCAAGGTTATTTCGATTTATTTCCCATTATTTTATAACAGTCATTTCTAGTGGTGAGGCTATGATCCTCAAGAAAATCCACTTAATGTCTCGAAACCCAGATGAATTAGGTTTCGAGATGGTTGATGACATGTTTCAAGTTAAAAGCCAACCTCTGTATACCAAATTTCATTAAACTTGGATAATAATTAATATAATGCACTAATAAGAAAAAATTATACAATCAAAAATGTATTATTGAAATAATAAATAATATTTTTTTCATTCTCTCACTTGTCATAATTTTACTACAAATTTAGTACGTTTTTCTCATATTTCCTTCCGGTTTTGCAATTTTTAAGAGAAAAATAAAGGTTTATGAAAAAATTATAACTGAAGACAAATTTCTCATCTCACCTTTTCACGAACTTGACACTGACACTAACATGATTGGTTGGGGCAATATTAAGAGTCAAATAAAAATAAATTAATTAATTATTAACCGTTGTTTAGGTAAATAGATAAATACACAGAGGTACCAGCTGTCAAAAATTGTAAAAATTAAAATATTATTTATATTAAAATTAAATTAATTAAAAAAATTACATACTTGAGTAAAAATATAGTATATTTCTAATATCTTGATTGATTTTAATTAATCAAAAAAGCACATGACATTTATCTTTGTAGATTATATATATATATATATATATATATATATATACTAAAATAATCTTCTGACGAATTTTTACTAGTTTTATTTATATAATTTCTTTTTTTTATAGACAAATTTCCAGTATTGTTTTTAGTTAAAATTAATAATGTTGTTTTAATATACTTCTAAATAACAGAAAAAAAAAAATTGGTAACACTTTTTATATAATTTTTTTTCAAATCAACACTAATAAAATCACTTTTACAGATTTGTTTTTAGTAATTATAAATTCAATATAAATATGAAATTTATTTGTCCTGATTCACAATTTAAATGTGATAAATCTCGTTTTATATATTATATATTTATATATATGTATTTGTATATATATTATATATTTATACATATATATGTATTTGTATATATATTATATATGTATATATATAATAAATATGTATATATGTATATTATTAGAAATAAATTAAAATACTAATTTAGTACACATTTTATATTATTTTTTTTAAAAAAATAATTATATAAACCGAAGAAAAAGGAGCACCTTTAAAAAATATATCTATGAAAAAGTCGTTCACATTGAAGACTTAAATGTTGAGGATGTGGCAGCTGTGTTCTGTTTGAATTATTTGTATTTGCAACATAAATATATATGTATATTGTATATATATATGTATGTAGTAAATACATATATATTTTTATTTATTTGAATTGAGAAAAGAAATTTATTTGCCAAATGATTTTTTGTATGATTTTAATTAATTATTATAGTACATATATTTAAAAAAAAATATTGAGAAGAATTTTATGCTCGCATGTAAAAGTATCTGACAAGCTTTGATACCACTACAATTATAAATATATCCCACCTTATGATATTCATGGTAAAAAATTCAATTTTTGTTTTTTTTTATATTGTATTTGAATATAAGTTTAAATTGAGAAATTATACACAATTTCAAGAATTTCATTTATATGTAAGAAATATATGGATATAAATTATGTGCCACGTTTTAATGATGGAATAATTTTTTTCTGTTGAGGAAACCCAAAATGACAACACTACAAATATATAAACTATAAATAATAAAAACGAAACACTCAAAATATAATTGTATAAAAATATTAAACATTTAAATAATAATTGGAAAATTGCAATAATAATATATAATTCCTATTACAAATTATTATATTTATTGTATCCGGCTTAAAAAGTTTTTGTTGACTATATATATAAATCAAGCTATTTATACAAAAAAAAATTATAAAAACTGATTTTGATATGAAAAGATTTTATGTTTTTTTTTAATTATATTTTATTTTACTTTATTTTATTCCATTTATCATAAAATATTTTATTGTTCCTGTATTTGTGTTGTATAAATACTTTAAAATTTGAATTGTTGACCCATCCCATAGAAATATTTCAAGAAGATATTTAAAGTATAATTTGTATATATAAATTTATTATAAATATACAAAACATAAGTATGCAAAATAATTTAAATTGATGGCGACGTGATGGAATTTTTTAATTTTTTTTATGGATATATAATTTAAAAAAAAAAATATTTTTATTATAAACAATTTTAATTGTTTTTATCATACAAATTTATTAATCATGTTTTTTTTCTGTTTTTATCAATATTTTTGTATTCATATCATCAGAAATTATAGTGATAAGCTGAACAACAAACTATTACATACATTTATGAAACATATTTATGTTTACAGACATTAATGTCGGGGGGCGAAAAGAAACATTTTATTGTAATAAATGTTTAAAAGAATTTTCGTAGAAACATATGGTTTGAAGATAATTTTATTAAAAAAATTTTGTAAAAAAAATTTTATAAAACTGAATCTTGTATCCTTATATTCTTATATACTTCCTCCATTTTCACAAAAACTATATATAAACAGCCCAAAATTAGACGTAAAGCCAAAACTATATTCAAATTATATTAAAAAAATTGGAATAATCGTCTGGAAAATTATATATAAAATAATACATTTTACTGGTCTCTTTACTTTCTACGATTTTAAAATAAGTTGAAAATTAATTATAAAATTAAAAGTTATTAACTGTTATAAAATTTTGTGATTTTTGTCTGCGGATAAAATTTAATAAATATATTTAATTTATTGTTAGAATATACTTAATTAAAACAAAAAATTATTAAAAAAAAGTACAAGAACAATAATTTTGTCTAAAACATTGTCATTCTGTAGAACAATTAAAGTTTCTTCATAAAAAAAAACAGCTGTTG